>JBBPCS010000955.1:0-16041 GCA_037974645.1 Hollardia meadi | reverse complement strand
GTGTGTGTGTGTGTGTGTGTGTGTGTGTGTGTGTGTGTGTGTGTGTGTGTGTGTGTGTGTGTGTGTGTGTGTATATGTCATCAGGTTGCTGCTCTGAAGTACCTCCCAACGGTCCTGCACGATGTTGAGAAAGTGTTTGATGCCAAACTCCTCAGGTATGCTTACCTTTTAAAGACACACACACACACACACACACTGGTGCCTTAGCTTTGGTCTCATTCAGGCACACTAACAGAGAGGATATACGTATAGTCCTGGCTTTGTTCAGTGACCCCCATCCTTCTGTCAGCTGAACCTTCCATCCTGGTCGAGCCTTACCTTCCTTATCAGGCGATAAAAATCTCATCAATCTGACATATACACAAGGACACACAATCAAACACACTGTGCACCTCCTCCATCTGCCCCGGAGTGAACGGACAATTTTTGTGAAACCGTCAAACAAAACCCATTTGAAGCTCTTCTCCTAGGCTAATTGTCAGCCTCCTGACGGGCAAAATGACTTGGAATGACGTGTTTAACCTCTCTTTGACCCAGAATCAAACGAACAACATACTGTTTAGCTCAGGAAATGACCTCTTCGTATATACTTCACCAGGTGGCACCACAGTAGATATTTCAGGCACTTTATTTGTCCTCTAGCAATTCCACAACCAAACACGGATCTGTTGTCTTGGTTTGATCTTATTACTTTCCTGAAAGAAGTTAATTATGTTATTTTTTTTAAATTATGTTGATTTATGTTTTCTTGACTTGCCCCATGCAATTTCAAACACCCCTCGTCCCCATAATTTCTCTTTTCACCTCTCTGTGACTTGTGTGTGCATATGTTAATTTTTTTGATTATCCTCATCTGATGTGGCTCATTGTCAACACAGCATCACAGAGGTGCTACAAGTAACACCAGACACCCACCAGCAAATACACACAGGTAGATAATTGATGAGGGGCAGAGAGATCAATTCATTCATTCATTTATTTTCTCCTGCACACACGTGCCCTCACCCTTATTATCTGTCTAGTCCATGTTTTTACACGCAAATGCACAGACATACCCGAGTCCCCATTGCATTCATGATCAGAATCGCCCCATGGCTGGAGTTTGCAAAAGCAAGCGTCACGAATTCCAATCACTGTGCAGGAGGTGGAGCTCAAAGCTTTGTCTCAACTTCTATTATCGTCATGCTCCTTGTGAACTCACCTGTTGTGTGATCCTCGGACTGGTACAAGCACATAAATTGACAGTGATGCATGTGTTTTGTCAGCTCTTTGTGTCCTTTGGATGTCCATGTGGGAATAGGCTGACATTTTGGGTTTTAATTAAATTCAGCTCAGATGATTAGTGGGCCTGATAAGTCTGCACTGAGCCCCTGTGCCCCAGCGTGTCCTCGTTCCAGCTTATAAACGTCGAAATTTAAATAAACCTTTTCGTTGGGTTTGGGTTTGGTACCAGAGGCGGTGCATTTCATTCTTTCATACCATTACTGAAAGTGCTTCTGCAACCTGTGTGACGTAATTTAAGGAGACAAAGTGAGGGGCGGGCAAACAAATGGAGACAGAACATTTAATCTTTCTAAGTGGCATCAGGGCTTGCAACCAACCTGTTTAATTATTCTAAAATTGAATTTGGGGCAGAGGATGACTCAAACCCGTGTCTTCATTAAATTGTGTTTGGATCATTTGTTTTCACAGAGCATGCACTGCTCCGCTCATGTATATGCTGCACAACCATTTCCTTTTAGTGGTTGCATGTTTTATGATCTCACAGAAGAGATGTTTTAAGTTTAACTTTCAAAAATATGGTTATGTGTTTGATCTTTGAATCAATTACATGGTGGGAAGAAGCATATTTTTGGTTAAACATGTAAAACATGTAAAATAATCTGTAGAAAATGATTATTGAATATTTATTGTGCTCATTTTCAAGAAAACAAACTCTTTCTGTATAATGATCTCACTAATTATTTATTCCACTGTGTATTGCTTTCTTCCTCCAGTCAGTTGCTGCATGACTTTTATTCCTGCATCCCCCCTGAGAAGCTCCAGAAACAGAAGGTGGCTTCCATGACTGAAATCGTCAGCAGCCGACTCTTCCAGAGACAAGGTGTGTCATTTTCTCAGGTCGGAGCTGCTAACCAGTAGCAGCTTTAACGGTTGTGTGAAGAACCAAGCACAGATGTGCACAGTATCAAACAACCACCAACCCCTTCTGTGTGAAGTCCTTCAGAGCATTAGTTGCTTGTTGCTTAACGGTTGAGATCACACTAAAAGGTCTGTTATATGGTGAGTTATATTCCTGTCCAGCACAGGAGTGGGCAGACAGCTGTTCCCACTGTACTTTATGACCAGTAAGGGAGTTGCTTTGCTTTAAAGGTTTTATTTTGATGCGGCGCAGCGGATAAAAGTGACGCTAATACTGTAACAGTAATGTTCCATTCCCTGTAGGGCAATCCAGGATTTTTATCCTCTGGATAAAAGCATCAGTCAAATGGTGAAAGGACATACTGGTATTTATGCATTTACAGTATGTATATTTAATGTTATTATTTTGGTTTACTGCAACATGCGAACACATTCAAGTCAATTTAATTCATACAGAATAAACTTTGATGTTACATAATTTCATCACAATACCTACCTAATTTACATTAGTTATTTGTAAACAAACCCTTAAAATTATCTGCTACTTCAGCTAGAATTAAAAAACAAAGACTTTTCCTTGAGTCTATTTTCTATTGAGATAAAGAAAGATATTTGACTTTGGTGCTGCAAACACACAATTTCAGTGCGGCACTGACGTTACAATCAGTGCAATGGGCCACAGTCAGATACTATCTTATTACAATCAGCACAAGTGACACCTATTAATCCATTAATTCTGTACGTCACACTTTCTGAGATTAAACTATCTTGAGGCTAAAATCACATTGACCTAAACAGATATTTGTTAGTCACTGGCAGTATCTGATGGTTTTCTTTTGCCCTTGTGGCATTGATGTTCCCTCTCTACCCAGACTGAAAATTAGCCTTATTGCGAGCAGAAAAAAAGTACACCATTCACACATCAGTAGGTGTTGGTGGTGAATATAGCGAAAGATAAGTGTCATCCATATTAATGTCACAGGTGATACCTGCTGTCTGCCAAAGGAGAAGTAATTTCATGTCATGTTTGAAGCAGATAAGATGGGAAGTGTTTTCAGAATGCTGCAGTTTCACAGTCATTAATGTGTCACTTCTCACACCATGCCAATTCTACTTTTAAGTTAGCTTCACTTAAGTTTGCATAATTGCCAGGCACACATGAGTTTGTCTGTATTGTACCTTTTAAAGTGCACTACACATCAATGATCCCACTCTCTGAATCAATCAGTTCACCCCTACTTCTGTTCAGCTCTATTGTGTCCGTCTAATTTGCTTGTATTGGTTTGAAAAAAAAATGTAGTGGGCTGATAAGTGGTGGTTTCCACTGTATAAAAACACTGTGATGAATACAGTGGGATAATGTTGTGCTGCTGTATATTACAGACTCAATAACGGGGCCCATAATCGAGCCTCTGCAGAACAAACTGAAGAATTGGAAGTTGTGTTTGACCAAATTTGGACTGAGATGGGATACATGCTGGCTGGACTATGCTAGACAGGCTCAGTAACAGCATGGATATTGCTCCATGCGTGCATGAATGGATTTTCAGGCAGAGCCTGCAAACACATTTGTATGCATTTGTTTCAGAGAGAGTGATGACACTATATCTGGGTGTGAGTGTATTTGTGCATTCCAGTGTTTGTGCAGCGGTGCATGCTAAAAGGGGTGTGCACTGCCTTGAATGCTGTTTTTGCCCTATATGTAGCAGTGGGTCCACTCATTATTCAATGGCTGCCAGCCAAGTCAGTAGCAGGTCTAGGTATTGATCCTGGTTCAGATGATTGATTCCCCAGGGCGCGAGACGACATGTTTGGCCCTCTGGCTAGCTGTCAACGCACCGAGAGTCACACTCTGTCACCAGGAAAGGAAATGAAGAGAAGAGGGAAGAAAGCGATAAAAGTAACAGAAGAGCAACTGAGGGGGGTGACAAGTGGAGAGCAGGATAACAAAGAACTCCAGTCAGTATGTGAAAACACACGACTGTCCTCTCACTGTTTGGAAGCAAAGATTTTAAAAATTACTTTTAGCTCAATTTGTAGATCTTGAAGTGTTTTGAATCCATGCCAAGAGGTTCATGAGTGTTTTGTGATTTTGGAATAAAAGACTTCAAAAAGAGATGGAGTCAGTCAGAGGTAGTGGACACCAAGGTGATAAAAGGTGACACCAAGGTGATAAAAAAGAGGGATGACATGATGAGTGGTAAAGGTGGGGCAGGGACAGAGGGATATGTAAAGGTATGGGAAAGATGGATGACAGGGCAGAAAGGAAGAGACAAAGGCTGGTGGAAAAAGAAGGAACAAGGGATTTGAGCCTGATGAAGAGAGATGAGAGAACAGGTGGATGGTGGTGCTGAGAAAAACAAAATAGCTTGGGGAGAGTGAGTTTGTGAGATACGGGCCTTGTTTTGCTATTAAACAGTCCAGAAGTGATTAAAGTTTAAGGTCTGCTCACACGCAATCTATCTGCAAACCTGGTAAGCTATAACTAGCCCCTCCTCTGCTCTCTTCTCTCATTCCTCTGCCACGGTGCTTATTTATTTATTTGTTCATTTATACATAGCTCCTTTCCATCTCGATCCCTGCCTCACCAAATGGGGGCTGACACTCAGTCTAATTGAGATGCATTTTAGCATTGAGATGCTAATAAGAGGGCTTGTATGTTAGGGTGCCATTCGGCCAGGAGGCTGAAATATGCAGCACAGGCAAATAATATATTTATAATAGCTAATGGCCCCCGATGTCCTCTCACTGCACTGCAATACATATTTAATAACCCACACCTGTCTGTCTGACTGTCTGTCTGAGCAGACCTGTCAAGCTCACCCTCTAGGGAAAAATGTCAAGCCACTGACAGTGTAGGAGAACTTAGATGATGGAATAGTGTGTGTGTGTGTGCGTGTGTGTGTGCGTGTTTGTGTCACTGTGAGACAGGAGGTTACTTGCTTGCTCATGTTTGACAGAGAGTGAGAATGAACAATCTTATGGATAATTATTTTTGTTTTTCACCGTATATAAAATTTGTGTGAATTCATTTGCCTTTATTTTAAAAACAAAATTCAAAATTTAAAATATCGATAATTGTAAAATTGGGTGGCGATTGGATTCTAAAAGTACCAATTGCAATGTAATCACAATTTGTTTTTTCATTTACTTGGTGGGGCATAGTGAATTGCACATTTGCATCTGCACAGTTTTTTTCCTCACATATTGTTACTGGAAGATTTTTTGAGCTGTCCTCATTGCAGAAGGACATTTTTTGCATCAGACTACACTGTTTTGCATCTTCTTTCAGCACAAAACACCAGAACATTTGGGTATTGGGGACTAAAATTGGGATGAAAATTGTTTCAAATTAATCTGCTTAATTCTCTCTGGAAAATATGGGTATATTTTGAGAAAATTCTGGGAAAAACCAGAAAACCTTTAACTACAATGTGTGTACGTAGTGTGTAGTTTTGTATTTTTTGTGTGTTTGTGTGTGTGTGCATGTGTATATGTATGGGTGTCTGTGTTTGTGTCCAACTTGCTGATTTTGCCTGTCCATGTGCTTGGCTTTCTCATGACTAGTTGCATCCATGGGCAGTGTTTGAAGGGATTGGGTTTTTTTTTTTCTTTTGCTGATTTATTCAGCATACGCTCCTGGGATTAAGGATCTTGGCAAGCACATACTGCATACACACACCAACACACACAATGCGCCCATCCTCACACTAGCACAGTGGCACATATGCACATGTGCATCCCGTCATATGGGTTAATCTGGTTTTGAGACAAAATTAAATTGACGAGGCGCATTATGATTCAATTTAGGCAAATTATAATGCTGTCAGGCAATCACTGGGACAGATTGAGAGCTTCGACACTGATAGAGGGGGAAAGAAAGGGACGAAAGATCAGGGACGGACGGGGGGGGGTTGAGTCTGTCATTTTGTTTGCCCACTCATTTCCCAAAGCTGGTCAAAGTTCCTGATTCAATCCACTAACCCTCTGTATTTTCTCAGCCAGGCTGTCATTTCCCCTCCTCCATCTGTACAGCTGGAGAAAAGACTGCAGTCATGTGACTCATCTTGTAGCAGATATTAAGCAGATTAAAGGAAACCCCATATGTTTTAGTATCTCTATAACGTGACGTAAAAAAAAAACACAAGTAAAGAAAATCAAAAAGTTGCCTGTTCAGTAAGCAAAAAACAATTTGTCATTCATATCTCTCCATACCAACAGCAGCAATCTCATTACTAAATTGCTTGCATTTTACTACAGTGCATTATGTGTTGTTGACACTGTTCACACCCATTTATTCCCCTGCTGTGATTACTTTACAGATGCATGTCAGTGCCTGATGAATATGGATGAGTGATGTACTGTAGAATTATTACCGTCAGAATTTAATCAGTGCTGAGTGATCTCAGTTGTCCCCGGGTTCTCGACCAATCAACACTAGTGACAGGTCACTTTAGGCCCCAGTTATAATGATACTGAACGTGGTTTTCTACAAGAGCTTTAGTTGACAAAGATATTACCAAGTAGGCAATTCACCAATTAACTCCTTCACTTTGTGGGTTAAACAAATCTAGAATCTCCTTTGGAAAGCCTGTGTTTTTAATAGTGGAAAGATGGTATATGTGAGTGTTACCCCGAGGACAGGCAAGAGCTTGCATGTACCAGAGGGACCAGCATTTATTGTTATGCATTTCTCCTGGCTGCTCAAAGCAGCTGCTTGAGCTGTAATTTCAAAGCTGTCAGCTTTACTGCTGCTCAGGGTGTGTGAGTCTGCATGTGTGTCTAACAGGTTGCTTGGTGGTCTAATAAGCCCCCATGTGCTCATATGCTGTAGCCCCAGTTATACAGACATATTAAGAGATGGACATGTGAATCATAAAACATCTAATTGTGATATGGCTGTTGTGTCCCTGCAGGCTCTCTCCACTCTCTTTATGAGCTATGGTGTTTTTGTTTACTGTCTACCCTCTTCTCTTCTCTTCTCTTCTCTTCTCTTCTCTTCTCTTCTCTTCTCTTCTCTTCTCTTCTCTTCTCTTCTCTCTCGCTGTGTCTTACACTGGTATATTATTTTATGCTGTGTTACAGTACATTAAAGTCTGTTACATCACATTATGCCACACTTTACATTAACTGAATTGAGATCATACTCACAAACACCCAGGATTAACAGCCTGCCATATCTGTCAGAGAATTATGAATATAAATTGGTACAAGTAATTGTGTGTGTGTGTGTGTGTGTATGTGTGTGTGTGTGTGTGTGTGTGTGTGTGTGTGTGTGTGTTTTGGTGTTTGACAGCAGAGGAGCCATCTGCCACCAATGATTTTTGACTGTTGTTCTACAGGCTGACCCAAAATAGCTGTGTTCACTGTAGAGCTCTCGGCTGATTGTTCCACAAGGTTAATGAGAGACGGAGCGAGAAAAGAAAAGAAGGAAGAGTGGTAGTATAAGTCATTCATTTAGAGTCTTCAGAGACTGCGGTTTGGGAGGTTGTGGATAAAACAGCAGAAGAAGAGAGGGATGGATGAGACTAATGGAGCAAAGTGAATGGAGTTTAATCATTTTGGGAAATGCCTCTGTCTCACACCGTCTCATTTACAAGGCTCATTTATATTCTGGTTCATGCTTGTGTCTATGGGTCAATCTCAATGGAAACTAAATGCATATAAGGACAGTAGAGGGACACACCGGTGGTCAGTGTATCTACACACTTACCCGTAATTTTTGGTACAGATGCGTCAGTAGTCGCCTTTCCACTGCACAGCTAAGCTGCGTCTTCTTCTTATGTTTCTCAGGTTATGGCAAAATATTAAACTTTTTAAGGCTTAATGGTCCCCGTTGGGACAGTGGGTCGTTGTATAGCAGCAATGATAACAGTTGAAGTGGATGGCAAAGAAGAGATACTTCAGTAAATTGGACACAATATAGAGAAAATGTGAATTAAGATTTACAGATTAAACACATGTATCACAAATGTGCTCATCCTCTTATCCAATGTCAACAAATACAAAGTAGGATTGAAAAAGCCGAAATCAGGTATAGGCTTAATCACAGCTGGCAGCTTCATGATATATTACTCTCCAATGAGAGGACACTGGGAATAAGCTTGCCCATCAGTCAAAGCAGTGAGATGGTTCAATATGAGGCATTCATCTACCATTGATCCGCCTTGGTTAAGTTGATCAAAACCGCTGTAGCAACTAATGCTACCAACAGACTAAATGGTCAATTTAATGGTCATATGGAAGGTGGAGCAGAAGAGTAAGGCTGAGATGAGGGCTTGCAATTAGTGGCTGACAGTGAAACAGGGAAAAACATGCTAGAGATACTGTGAACAAAAACAACAGTATACTTGTTATCCTTGCAAGTCTTTGTTTTAGTAGCAAACATGACAAATATGCTCAGTTCTGTCTGGACCAAGAAGCAAATATCAACACACACATGGTGTTATACATCTATATTGTTCTTAACTTCCTGTCACTCCTGTCTGTGGGAGAAAACATGAAGAAAAGCAATTATACTAAAGACTTTTAGTACTAAAGACCTTTACTGATTGTGTTTACTTTGGTTTTGCTGACAGTGTTTGTTCTGTGCAGGTCTTATCGATGTCATAGCAAAAATCACAGTGAAAAAAGCACTTTCAGGCATATAAACCTCTGTATATCACCATCATTCAGTCATGCACTCTATCATCTGAAGCTTATTGGCCTACACTTTTGGGTGAGCACTCATTCACAGGCACAACAATTTTATATATTTCTATGAAAAAATTATTACCCCACTAAACCGTTTTGTGACAGCTTTCTTGCTTTTACAAATCATAAGTGTCAAATACATTTTACTATGACACCAAATCGAACCAGCGATTAAGGCACAACATCAATACGAGCAGAGGAAATTTAGGGTTTTAAATTTCTAATGGGCCTTATAGATGGAGCAAGGGGAAAAGTCAGGAAGGAAGTAGGAAGACAAATGAAGGATGGAGCAAGAGTGGACGAGAGGAGACACCCACAGTGACACAGAGAGAAGAAAAACCTGCTGAGTGATACATTTAGTTATCATCAAGTGGGAAGACGGTTGGCGTGGTCCCAAACCCCTCTTAACTCGGAAGATTCACTTGTCATTGCGCCTTCAAACCTCCTCATTATCATATTTTCTATCACTCTATCTTCCATAAAGCTTGGCACGACAACCAAAAGAAGGACAGGGAAAGAGGGATGGAGAGAAAGGGGAAGACAACTCTTAGTAGCTGCGATCTCATCTCATTAAGATCTCCAATAGTTTAATGCGTTTGGTTGTCAAATGAAAAAATGGACGAGAGAAAGGATGAGCTGGCTGCCGAGCCATCAAAGCTGCTCGCTGTTTGCTGGCATGCCAGCACTGTTGGCTGTCTGCTCTCACAAAACTTGGTAACCCAAACACATAACCACACTCTCACACAGAAAGAAAAAGATTTCAGCTCTTAAATGAAATGACGAATGAAGCACTGAATCAGACACACAAAGGACAGTTCACACTTGGGCACACAGATACACGTTAACATTAATAATCAAAGAGAAATTACACCTAGAAACAAAATCTGCATTTCTAATTGAATATAGATGAGTGCTCGCAGCTCTGTTGGTGTGCCTTGTGCACCTGTGCCTATTTCAGTTTGTTTATTTATTTTTTTTGAACAAGTGTGTATATCTGCACACGGTGAAGATGAGAAAAAATGCATCCCAAGACCTCAATTTCCATTTGTCTGTTACTGCCCCTCGGCGAAGCTCTCTTCCACAGCATGGCTGAATTGATTTACTGCATTTTTGCACTGCGGGCTAAATCACATAACATGCAACTACTGTAAATCACACACACGACTGGAACATAGAAACACAGGTGTGCATAGGAACGTGCAAATATTGGTGCACCTTTTCCATCACAAAATAGCTTGTTCATTTTCTTCAAATGTGAGTAAAAAGCAACAACTGCATCAGCTTAAATGCCTTCTTTCTCTTATTTTCTCTGGTGTTTTTTGCACAGTTCTTCCACTTCTTGATCTCCCCTGTCACCCACCTCACCTTAAGTTGAGCCTCTCAGGCACTCAGGCACTCTTTTTTGGCTGCTTCGTTACAAAGTAGCTGCTAGCGAGCTTCACCAAACAGACCTCTGCAGAAATGGTTTAAGGTTATAGGATTAAGGCCATGACTGGGGTTAGACTCTGGGAATCCTATAGCAAAGGATGCCAGATTTGTATGCAGCCCAAAAGGAAGTTCTGTTTAAAAGACTCAAGCCAGAGCAGATCTAACACATAGCACCAATAGTACTGTTCTGTCACTGGAGAAAGAAGCTTTGAGAAGAAGCTTGCGACAACACAGAACTGGTGATTGGTTGGCTCGGTAGTAAAGGCAGTAAATTACTCATACAATACTGAAATTATGACAGAGGGAACACTTAGTTGACATGACAGAAATGGGAATCAAGAGGGATAAAGGTTTTAAAGGACATGTAGAAGGGTCAGCAGAGAGAGAAAAAAAGATGGAAAACAACAGGCAAAATAATGAGATGGAAGAAGGCAGAGATTGCCTGATACATAGAAGACCACAGAACACATGCAATACAAATAACAGATGAAAAAAGTGAGACATATGGAAATGACAGCCACCAGGAGCAGTAAGAGGAGGATGTAGAAGCTGCAGATTGTATGAGGAAGCTACATCTGCAAGCTTTTTGCATTCATGTACGATCTTGCATTTGTGCTGGGGGAATTAATTGCATTTTGTCAGTGAACAATTGCTTTTCACAGTGACTGTGTCTCTCTAGCTCAAATAAGGGCAAATTTGTGCAAATAATTGAACTATTCAGCCAATATGATAGTACTCTTAAGGTTTATTCTACTCGGTCAAGAAATAAAATCCCTCTAAAATGACCTCAGGTGGCTCACAGTATGTGCTCTGGCAATATTTGTTTAAGAAAAATCTAGGAATAAGAGCAGGAGGCATTCATCATGCTTGATTGGTCCACTGAGGTGAGAAAAGATTAGAACTTGCTCATTAGTATGCAAGGATGTATGCAAATCCATCTGTACAGATACACATAGTTCTTCAGTGTGTGTACGGTTAGCAACAGTGGAGCACACCGGAGTGACTTCAAATAGCAATCATATGAAATACCCTCTTCAAGAATGACCTAAACCTGGGAGCTGCACACCATTGTAGCTGGTTTTCTTACAAGACTGAATGCCCAGAGGACCATGGTGCAGTTCAAAGAAGTCTCTGAGAAAGCTACTGTTCAGGCTGAAGCAGCAGATATTAACATTCCTGATGTTATTCCAGGCTAGCCAAGGCACTGAGAAATACCTGCAAAGTTAAAGGCGGTGTTCTGCATCAATGACTGAAGACTATCAGCCACGGAGTCTGGAGTATTACCAACACAGCCTGCACTTCATCATTTTTGATGCTCATATTCAGGAGCTCCAGAGGCGTTTCGAAGGGAAGGGGAATCTAAGTAAAATCAAAACAGATAATACCCTCACAGATCTGTCAAAGTAGGCTGCTGAAGATGAGCAAGCAATAAGGGTGTTCATGGTTTTCTACAAGCTCTCTGAATTTTAAGACAAGAAGCAGCTGCTGACTGAACTACAGATGTTTTGCTCTGCGAAAGCTCCCTGAAGAGCGCAGGTTATACAGAGAGTGTTCAGAAAGCATCAAAGTCTGTTGTTTTATCCACCACTATTCAAATTGGTTAAAAAAACCCAAAAAACTATATACTGAAAATATATACAGTTGCTGTTACCAGCCATGTAGAAAGATCTACCAGAGACAAGCAGATTGTTGGCTGAGATGGATCACGGCTCACCCAAGAGCAACTTGGCAAGTTTTATGTGTTCAATGTAAAATGCCTTGAAGAAAGGCCACCTGTCTAGCTTGTAATGTATTTGTGTTCATTTATATTAATGTTCTCAATGTGACAAACTACTCAATGTGCTTTGTTACATGAGCTCCACTAAATGTGGTCTTCCGTCTTCCTGTACATGCACAAAGGATCAGAAAATGTGTAGACCTTGAAATTTGCTATCATGGTGATTCTTTCATTACTTCTGGCTCTTAGCACAGTAAAAACACAGTGCATCACACAACAGGATAACCTTTTGCCCCCCCTACCTGATATCAATTTCACTTTCTCTCCTCTGAACATGGTACACCTAAAAATATCAGCTGTGTTTGTTTCTCAGATCAATAAAAATAAAGACGCAGATGGCTTTGGGAATAGAGTTCTCCGCAGGTTTAATGGTATATTGAGTCCCAGGAAGGCAGATGGATTAATTCCCGAGCTTGCACACACAACAATACTGCTATGAATCACTCATTGTTTTCTCTATGCAAAAGGACAAAAGATGATGAGTTTCTGCTTTGATGGATTAAACAGATTTAGCAGGGTTTTGAGTCAAATACAAAGCTGGTAGCATTAAAATAACCATCCTCAATCTTTTTAAAGGGCACAGACCAGGGGTCCTCACTTTTTCACGTTCTTTCATTCTGACAGAAGGATATTTTTTAGTTGCAGTTATACATTATATTAAATAGCCTTTTTTTGTAAGCCAGTCTTTCCCAGTGTCTCACCTAAATATCCCCGTCTTCGTGTTGGATTTCATCCACCTGTCCAGGCCCCTCCTCCAATTTGTCTTCCAGGGCATTCAGTGACTTATGCATTTCCTCCCCTCCGTTTTCTGTTTGTGTGATGGAGCGAGTGTTGTGACGAGGGCCCACTCAGCAGGCGTACAGGCTTGGCTCAGTTAATAATGAAACTAACGAGCATCAGCCCAAATGAGCTTTTAATGGGCTCCATTCACCTGCGGCTGCAAGAAAGGGATGAAGTGGATGAGTTGAATGTGAGAGGGGGATGAAGACAAGAAAGGAAGAGGTCATGGTAGACAAGTGGAAAAAGAAGGATCAGTTACACCATATTTACACTTTATATTTCATTTCATTCATTTTCTTATTTGTAACATAGTACATATTTTACATCTGACCTTGAGGTAAATCATCTAACCTGTCAACCTACATTTACTGTAGCTTTGGCTGACTGCCTGACTTCTGAACAATAACAGAGAAGAATTGTAGAAAGATGACCTCCTCCTAAAAGAAAATAGGATAATCTCCTAAAAATTATTTCAATCATGCATGCCTAGTCAAATTAGTCTTCATTAAATCATGCAAAGGCCGGGGTCATTGTCCACAATATAACGTGTAGCTTTAGACTCCTGGTTTTGTGTCAACAAGTTTACAGTAAAAGTTCAGAAACACATCTTAAAGGAAATGTCCACCATTGTACTAAGCAGATTGAGAGTTTAGCCCTGCATGTTTTTAGTTTTTCTTTATGTGAGTTTGGTATGAAAATAAAATTAAATGATGTGAAGTTTGAAAAAAAACAAACACTATTTTTGTTTGCAGCTGAAAGCAAGTGCCGTCTTTAACAGTCTTCCTTGTTGGTGCATTAAGGATATTGTGGAACATAAAAAAATGCTCATCATTCTGAAAACTTATGACTAATTAAAAAAATCCACTCTTTAATATTGTAATACTAGTAGACAAGGAATTGTCAGTTCACTTTTTTAGGAAGGGTGCTAAAGCCTCACACACATCCTTTAATTTACTCAGGTCTGAGTGATTTTCTAAGTCCTCGAATATCTTTGGGCAACCAAGAGCTGTGAACATCCAACATCCATAAAAATTTATAGAGCAGTTAAGCACCAGGTCTAAGTAGTATAAAAATATAACTGCCTTCATGTACAGGTTCAAATCTTTTAATATTAGTGAAATTGTTTTCTCACTTCAGTGTTCCTCACTTTGGCGTGATCTTTTATGGATGTAATTACTGCTGATGCATTGCATGCGAGACCAAATTAACACATGAATTAACTAAAGATTAGGATTAATCAGAGAGATGTGAATGAGAAAACGTTCAGCCCGGTGATTGATGTGTTGACTGTGTGGCTGACAGAGCGGCAGACATGCATGCAACTGTAAATAGAGACTTGATTGATATCACTCCGCTGCACAATCTGGGGTTAGGCTTGAATTTCTTCTTGAGGGTGCATTTGCATCATCACTCATAGCTGTGTGGGCACAACTGTCTCCACAGGTGCTGCACCACTTGATGTAAGATTTTTTTTTTTTTTTTAAGGTTTTACAGAGAGGAATTACATTAAAGTAAATCTTTATGTTGATGTTTGTGTTTAAACTTCTTAAATCCCTCTTTTATGGCCATCCTTTTGGTCTCAAAATATCTGATTTTTTTCTTACTAATAGGGAAGTTTTCTTGTTGGAGTTGTGTTTGTGTGTATTATTGTGCTTCTGCTTATTAAACCTGTCACCATGTGTGGCTGTGTTTCCTCACAGAGTGCCGTGATGTGTTGTTACCCATGATGCTGCGGGAGCTGAGTGGGGCACTGGCCAATATGGTTGACAGGCCTCATGATGAGAGGAGAAATAGTCTGGAGCTGCTCAACAACATCCTGGAGGTCCTCAGCAGGGACAGTGTGGTGAGACAACGCATTCTCATCCCAGCTCGTCACATATCGACATTTTGTCATGCACCCTTCTCATCATATCCATACGTGCAGGGTACCCTTTGGCGTCACCGGATGACTCGCTAAGCCTTCCGTGACGCACAACGGGCCTTTTGGCATCTGTGGCCGACTCACTAAGTCTTCTCTTCAGCATCTCGAACCGACACGCAAAGGCTTGCTCCCCGCGCTTCCTATCCTGATGCACAAGGTCTCCGTTACTTTAGTGAAGTTTAAGCACAAAACAATGGTGATTTTTGGTTAAGTTTAGGCACAAAAACCACGTGGTTAGGTTCAGGAAATGACTGGTGATGCTTGGTTTTACATGGGAAGTGAACTCCGGTCTCCTGGGTGAAAGTCGTGTGTGTGACCCTCCACTCAACCCCGACCTCCACTCAACCCCGACCTCCACTCCCCTTGGCTCTCTCGCTTTTGAAAATACAGTACGTTGCGCTACGTCATCTGCTGAAGTTGTCTGATACTGACACGGACGGCTTTACATTGCTGGTACGTTAAACCCGTGTGTGTCCTTGCCTGACACCGAAGGGTACCTTGTGCGTCGCGAAGGGCCGTGACAAAACGTCGATATCTGACAACATGGGCATGAGAAAGGGCTGGGTGAGACAGCAATTTTTTGTAGTAAAGAACACATAATGCCCTTTTTTAAACATGCATTAATCTGCATTCTGGGTGATTGTTTCAATGGAGACAGTAGTGGACACATCCAGAACCCACTAATAACATATTGATGATCTGATCATTTGGATATGGGTAGAGTACAATTGCTAGGTTAACTGTGGTGTTAACATTTATGCTTTTGATCGCACTCAAGGACAACCTGGTCCATCCTGTCGCATATAACAAGACAACCTGCCAATCGCAGCTTCTCTTCAGTCATTTTGAGGTATTCCGTGTAGCTTTATCCGGTATGCAAATATCAGTCCCAATCATCCGTGACTTCCCACAGTAGCTGTATAGCTGTGTGGTTGCATAATAAAATGGGAAACAAATTCAGAGTGGTCACTTGAGGCACACCCACTCATCCTGATGCCAGGAACGAGCAGCAACAGCACCACTTTGTCGAGATACAATCTGCCTATATGATAAAGTGGTCTGGTAAAAACAGTCAAACAAGACTAGGTGAAACCTAGTATATGGCTGGACCGCCATGATACTTAACAGTAATGTTATCAGGACACCCAAATTTTGACTTTGATACCAATACCCAGCTTAGTATCACGATATTCGATACCAAAACGATACTTGAGACTGAAATTATACTAGTTTGATACTCGATACCTAACAGATCAGAATAACCCTGGACATACAGTCTGCCATGAGACCCACAGAGTGT
>JBBPCS010000954.1:0-16045 GCA_037974645.1 Hollardia meadi | reverse complement strand
TATTGCACTGTAGCGAGATGATCAATGTTATTCATTTCAACTGTCAGTGGTTTTAATGTTGTGGCTGATCGGTGTAGTTGATGTCAAAGAGCTTTTCTGTTTCACAGCATTTGATATACAGATGTCATACAGTTTGTTTACTGTCCCGTACCTGTGACTGAAAAAATGTAAGCTCTTTATAACCCAGATGTTTTGGAATGCAATATGTTATTTTTCTTCACATGTAGGCCTATTGCTACAGAGGCCAACGTTTTTATTTTACATTTTACTGCGGCCACAATTTTATATTTATTACAATGAATAAATAATAATCTGTTATGGAAAAGTAAAACATCAGTGGTTTGATGCCCCGCTTCACAGATAATATAGAATTCTATATTGGGTTAATACAAATTTTCTATTAAGTAAACTACAACTCTATCAGATAAACTACAATTCTATACAGTGAACTACAAGTGAAATTGAAGTAGAGTTGTTTTCTTTTTATGTTACTTAGATGAATTATAATCATGCAGAGTTAAATATTAGCACCGAATAGGGTAGAAATAACTGCAAAATTAACTCTGCAATAAGAGTAAATTTTACTCTATTTAGACTAGGTCCAAACGTTCTTTTTCAGAGAAAAAAACTTTACTGTGTACATATCGCCATTTATGCCATCATCTTTGAGCCTATAAAACCTTGTCACACCTTTTCCAATATGTGATTTCGCCACAGAGTCTGGTCTGAGTGCTCTTTCACCAGATGTTGTTGATGAAGAAAGGAGTTGCAACAGCCGAGGACGAGCATTTGGATTACAAAGATGTTATAAATGTCAGCTGCTAGTGTTTATATGGTCTTGTTGTTTACAGAGACATCTGTTCCTCTGTCTCACTAGGTTGGGGTTTCACCATTAAAATGATTTCAATCGGTCTATAAATGTCAAGGGGAAATTTGTATATTTATTCGCCTTAAAACGCTTCTCATTCAGGAATTGAAGGCTTATCAGTAGTTGTGTTCCTATATGTCAAGGTTCTCATTCATGGTGTTTCATAGCCATCACTGGAGCCTGTATTTCTCCATTTTTGTTTTTGCTGCTATTAAATTTAATCTAATAAGATATCCTCTAAAGCAGCTATTCTTAATTGGTGAACCTCAGGGCATCATCTAGTGGGCTACAACGGCAACATGGCCTATAATGTAACAAATGGTTAGATTATTGTTATTTTAATCATTGCTCATTTCTTCTGCACAAAACAAAGATAGTCAGTTTTTATATCTAGTGGTGCTCAAGAAGTCACATAAATTTAAAAAAAAGCATGATTTCACTGACAACTTCTAGATAACATCTGCCACAACTCGCTAACGTTCCCGCGGATGCAGTTGCACAAAATGGTTTGAAATGAAAACATGATGTGGGCAGTAACCCTGCGGCAGTAAAAGCTCCAAAGCATGTGGTGAGGAAATATGACCCTGACTACAATACATTTGGTTTCACAATGGCAGGTAGTGATGCTGAGCAGAAAGCACAGTGTGTTGAATGTGGTGAAAGCTTTAGAAGGTCAGAAATGTGCCTTAAGTTACAATAAGGTTGAGAACACTTGCTCTAAGGGCCACATCCATGACCTTTTCATTTCTTATGGCTTTTATGTATAAATGAGAATTTGCGTAAGACTTGAGGCAGTCAGATTGAATAAAATCCTTCTCAAAAGCTTCTGTTCATTGATTCTTTCCAAAGTTTTGTATTCCTTGGGATCACTTGCTTGACGTGACCTTTTGAAAGGTTTTAACAGCACTTGTGGGGATGTTTTCAGTTCACCTCTAGATATAGACGACTGAAAGTTTTGTCCCTGCCCTTACTTAATGACGACACCTGAAAGACTCAGAATATTTGCAAAAACATAATCTTACAGAGTTTCTTAGAACTAAATGTCTGCTTGTCAATATGTAGCTAATGAGGTGAGAAATTGCCAATTATTGCACCTTTCATTGTCACAAGAGTGCTTTATAAGATTATATTGTAACGCTGTGATGGAAACACGCTACATTTATTTCCTGAGTCAGGGGGCCATAATATGATTACATTGCTAAGTTGTGAAACAAACCTTTAAATACTGCCTTGCTTCATAAACGTCCGCCTAACTCTATCTTTTATATAAGTAACATGTAGCCAGCTTTTAGCTTGAAACTGCTCGGGTCATGGTTACTCATATTTGGTTATTATTCTCTTTGATGTTAGCTCAGCTTTTGACATGGTGGATAACAATATGTTATTATGTGCTTGGTCAGATGGTTTTGTACGGTAGTGAATCAACTCTGGATTTAGTCAGCGTCCCTTTTCTGTAGTAGTGGAATACACTTTCTAGGGTTTCACCATGGCTAGATTTTGGTTTGTTCTTTGTTTCGGTCAGGTTTATTGACCTGATTTTCATGAAACTTGGTGGAAGGGTGTAGCATGGGTCAAGGAAAAACTCACAAATCACAGAGTGGATAAACACATTATTTTTCAGCTGCAGGTTGGCCCTTCCATGGAGGAAGGACCATGCAGTTACAGACTATAAATTAACTTAAGCAGCGCTGCTTCTTGTCTTCAGGTTCTAGCACAATACAATGCTGGAAAGTGAGCCGATTCAAAGTAATTTTTTCGCAGTTATAGTTAATGGGTCTCAGAAATCGATTGACAATCTTCGATCAAACAAAAAATATGTTTCAGAATTCAGACTTATATGTTTTTATGTTTTCCCTTAAACATGGAGCGAGTTTTTTTTCCATATACATATACGCCCGTTACCTTCAAGCCCTTGCCAAAGATGTTCACATGTTCTTGATTAGGCTGATCACCACCAGCTAAATCTTTCTGTATTTCACAGTACAGCGGATGTTTTAAGCCGGTGTTTGTAGCAACTTTCCTGCACTGGCTCATCAGCAGTGATGTGTTTTAACAAAGATTGGTTTTCCAGAGCAGAAGGGGGCACAACCGTAGAGAAAGTAGGCTTCAGTATGGGCTACACGTTACAGCAAGTAGAAGTATGTCGGTGACTGAGGCGTTATAAGCACTTCGACAGAGTGTAATTACTCTCACTGCAAGAAGGGGGAGAGTATTTTCAATGAAAAAGTAATACGATTTGAAACAGCACAGCAAAAGAAAAAACAAACATCTGTGTCTCTGTTTTTGTATAGTAACTATTTGAACAAGGTTATGTTCAAATAACACTGTACTGTAGGAATATGTCTACTATGCCTAACTTTATGTTGCATGTTGACATGGTTCAACAACCAGTAAGGCTGACTTGTTGCCTGTAAGAAGCCTTATACTTTTACTTTTTTTATTTTACTTTTATATGAAATCAGAGACACACTGTTCCAAAATGATGACTTTTGTGTGGTGAACCAGCACACATGCTGTGCTAGCCTGGATGCTTGACAGGTATAACAACAGTAACATGATGCAAACCTTTTAAAGGTCATGCTCATGTCACAAATTTAGAAGAATCGAATCACTTGATTGGTACGTCAACCAACAGGCCAATCTCCCAAAAACTTTCATGCCTTCCTTTTAGAAGTTAATAACTGTGACAGTGACTTATTTTCTCATAATGAACTTCAGCAGTAGGTTTCAGTACGCCTAAAAGTGATGAATGACTTAGGTTACTGAAGTATTGAACTGTGGAGCTTGGCATTTTCGACAAGTCAATAAATCTGGATTTGTAGGTGCTTTAGTGCAAAAAAAACAAAACAGGAAGCCCAGTGGAGTTAAGTCCCAGAGTCAGGTGCTGAGAGAGCACCTTCACTGTTATAGGGATGATGTGGGTGAAATGTAGTTTGAAAGGGTCCAGAGGGATCGATGGAAAACCCTCCAGCAGAAACGTCAGGCCTGACCACACGCAAGCAGTGTTCAGTGAAGTTGAGCCAAAAAATGAAAGGATCAATAGAGGGAGTGATGATTTGATATCAGCAGCAGCCTGGACAGGAGCGTGGAGGTGGAACAGAACAATACTTACACGCTCTGTGTACTGTAGACTTTTCACTTATCTGACTTTTTCCTTCAGTGACTCACATTCAGATGCTGTTCTATAAGGTTTTAACCGATCACTCAAAAAATGAATAATGTCTCGATCAACTTCCATGACAGTGGTTCACCTTTGCTTAGGCTTCAAGAATTACATTATCCCCATTTGCAAAAATCCCTCAGAGTACTGAATGCCCCAAAATTCATAATTTTCTTGCCTTACAGTTCCTTTAAGTCAGACAATGGAATAATCAGTAATCATTAAGATATCATCACCAACTCCGCTTTGGAAAAATTCAATGCTTTGTTCCAGACAAAACCATTTATTACCATAGTGAAGAGAGAGGAATAACCACTCTGTGATATCTTGTCAATAACAGCTTACTCTTGTCCTTCAGCAGGACACCTTGCCTGGAGCTGGCCAGTAAAACAGTCTCTATAGAGAGATCTAACAGCCAGCAGGAATAAGCACGATGACAGCAGGTCTGCTCTATGTTTATGCTCACACACAGACAGTGGACAGCAGCAGAGCAAACAGTGGGGATAATGAAACAGACTTTAGGGTATATCTTACTGGAACACTTGTCATTATCTGTAATGCAACAAACTGTGTGATCAATTTATCCAACACCTGTTTTTACCTGCAGCCAACCCGATTTGTGTTACACAGCCATACTAACTAAAGTGCTGAAAGAGAACTCACGTCGTCCTCCGAAGCTGAGGAGTTTCTCGGCAACAAAGGTTACACAATGTCAATAATAAAGCCAGATTAAGATGGTCTGCAAGTAGCAAATAAAAAAGGGGAAACACAATAAATCTTTTCCATCACCTGAAAAGGCATATCAGGAAATCATTATTGTCACGGTCACATTTAACATGTAATGTCCCGTGTAAATGTCAACTGTAACTGGAAGGCACTTACGAATGATGTCAGAAAAATGACAGCAACAAACCAATGTGTCTTTTAGTTTGGAGGACGTTAAGCCTGAAGGAGATTGTAAGAGTGCTCTGGTTCAGATAAGTAATACTTCAGGCAAATGAAGTAGAATGTGGGAAATGCTTTTACAGTAGGGATAATTATTTTGAAAGCCTCAATTTACAAGCCGCTGAAATATTTTCTTTGCATGTCCAGAGTTAAATAATGGCCTCCTTCATGTCTGCTTCCTCCACTCTGTTCTGGAGAGTCCTATAAACAGCAGCAGCAGCAAAAGCTGAAGTAGAGAGCGCTTTTTTTTTTTGAAATCCAATATGCCTCTAAAATTTGAAGGCAGCTGTAATCTCAACAGAGAGTACTTTCACTTGTCCTTGGAGAGGAGGGAGATGTCTTGTGGATGTCTGGATTGGACTGTGCCATCACAAGAAACCATGTTCTACTTTCCTACTTTGTGATGATTGAGGGAATGAATGGTCTCTTGCTGAGGACGGGCTTTGGCAACAAATCAGACCAAAGTATGGCCCATTTTAACCTGGAGAGAAACCACAAGTGGCCTAGCTCAATATAAAGTTTGTGTTTGTTGGATAAGAATGACAATAGCCTTCAAACTTACTATGTGGAAACACTTTGGTGTAAAGGGTAAATTACAGGCTATCCTGACTTGAATCCCAACACTGTCATGAGCTATAATGAGGGTCACTATCTCTACAAGTCAGCGTGTCTCTGTCAGCGGCAGCCAATAAAGCAGCATTGTGTAATGGTCCTGAAATCGGTTTTGCTGTCAAAGTATGAAGGGTAGGTCGCATTGTGGCTCAGTAATTCTGATAAGTTAAAGCAGAAATGAAACGAATGGACAGCACAAGCTTAGCAACGCAGCCGGAGAGGCGGTCAAATGGAGCGGTGATGGTTGTATAAATCTTAAGATGGACTGGGAAAGTGTCGTGACGTGATTGTCTGTATGGAAATAACCATTTGAACCTGAATTCATCTACATATTCAGTCTTACATTTGACACATTTCGGATGCAAGGAGGAAAATAGTATTGTGAATGGGTTAGACATCAGACTTTCACTCAGGTGACCATTGTCTGTGTCCTGTTTAAAACCAAATTTTGACAAGCATTTATAGATTTACAGGAATTGACTGATCTATTTATTTTTACTTTTCAGTTGCTGGTTGGTTGGTTAGGTTCAGGCACCAAAACTACTTGGTTAGAATTAACAGCGTTAACTAACTCATGTTAGCTAGTTAATTATTATCTTTTAAAAAATATGTATTTAATATTGAACACAGGGGTGTTCCATACATTGGTCTATAATTTAGAGAAACCTCTCGCATTTAGATAAGAATTTACTGAAACACTTTCAATTAGAGGAAACATGAGGATGATGGCTGGTGTCAAGGAAACCTCCCCCAAACAACCTCAATATGGCAGACACCCAATAATAATCTGACTCGCTGCAAACTGTGCTTTTGTTTCCATATGGCACTTTCAACCCATACAAGTTAATACAACCATGCTTTAAAGCCATAATTTCTTAGAAGAAGGGAATGCACTTCTTTCATGTGGAGGGCTAGATACCACTTTAATATCAGTCTGTTAATTATTGAAGCTACAGCCAGTAGCCGGTTAGCTTAATTCGTTATTATTAATTACTTATTATTAGTAAGTGGAGGTGCATTATTACTATTATTATTACTTTACAACATGAATATGAAATGAGCAAAGCGACCCAGTTCATGCAAAGGCAGTAACTCCTTAAAAAGGCCTTTCATTCA
Source organism: Hollardia meadi (assembly GCA_037974645.1). NCBI lineage: Eukaryota > Metazoa > Chordata > Actinopteri > Tetraodontiformes > Triacanthodidae > Hollardia > Hollardia meadi. The sequence goes on along the minus strand of JBBPCS010000954.1, from coordinate 9,344 downwards.
TAAAGTTGGAAAACTAAATGGAATGGTGAACAGAGTATGGGAACCTTTTGATTTATCATCAGCAAAACAGGATAAATCTGCATTTCATTGTGAGTGGGACGCAGTGTAGCTTTCAGCTGAATAATTGGCTGTTGAAATGTCCACGCTTCTGAAAAGGGAAGCTCAATTTAAGTTAGGACTGTTAATATTTACGGTCAGATACATGCTGCAGAGGGAAAATTTAGAGTTGGAGCTGCCATTTATGGATAACAGTCAAGTTTAAAGTGAAAATGTTTTTTGGAAATAGTATCTACAGAGATTTGTTGTGTGGTCCTACACATATTCCACGTTATTATAACTGCAGAAGAGATCAAATTCTGCCAGTGTCAGCATTAAGAAGCACAGTGCAGTAGAGAACAGTATAATAAAGATCAATTTATTAGGGAATACATTAAAATTCTGTAATTTGTCTCTGACATGGTTTGGTATAATTACCACAATAAAATCCTTAAAATGGCACATATTCCTTCTCCCTTATTAAAAATCCCAGGATATATGAATATACAAACATTTTTCATTTCACACTTTTAACTGCTGGACACAAGATGTCTCCTCCTTCACTGTAAAGTCCGTTCTCAGTGTTCGTGCACTGGAGGCTTCATGTTTCCACATCACACTTGCGTATTCTGCATATTGGACCAGTGATGTCACAAATCATGCCCCGCCTTTTAAAATCAGATTTTTAATGAGCACAGAGAAAATTGACACTTTTAGCAATGAATGTGAAAACAGCCTTATAGTGTCAGACTCTGCACATACATCATTCTACACAGTGAAGCTCAAACATTCAACTGGAGGAACAAGACGAAAATCAAAGTTTTGACTGGAGGGCGACCTTAAAAATCAAAGGGACTGACAGCTTAGCCGGATTAAAATAACAACATCCAAAGGACAGAAAACCCTGTTTACATCAAATCATGTCCTACATATGTTATCCCCGATGCAGACTTATAGCCCCAAGCTAAGCAAAATGCCAGACAGGTTACACTAACACGGTGACAGACAAGGACATGGAGAAAAGTGACAGCTGCTGCCTGCAGAACCAGATGAATGGTGTCATTGCTTTTTGGGTTGTTTTTTCTTTTTTACAGAGAGAAGACAAAATATTATAAACAGCCATTGGGGACAGCGCAGCCCTGAGAGCAGGCTCTCAGGTAATGTTTCCTCCGAGGCTTCCCACACATTCACTGCATCAAAGTTGACTCAATATGGGGCAATAATAATGCAATAGGGTAGAAAATTACTTTGGATGTTTTGACCACGTGTCAGTGTTATATTTTTATATTCCTATTTGTTATTTACCTAAATTAAAATATGATTGTGAATGGTTCTACTCTAGCTATGTTTAAACTAGCATATAACTACTATTTATCATGTGTTAAGTCATGTATTAGTTTCTGTTAGTAATTGTTAATAATGTAAATTCTTTGCAGCTTTGAATGTCACATGCATGTTTTGCATGTCTAACAGTAACATATGTACATAAAAATGCATAAATGGAAATTGACGTTAAAATATAGTAAAAATATCTTTTACACTTAAAGGTGGTAAAGACGGTGAAATAAAATGTGATGAAGTACAATGAAAACAGCAAACAGCTTGTGACTGAAAGTCGCTTAAGCTGAACTAAAAAAACAGAAGAGTACAACAGAAAGGCATCAGATCTTTGTGGAGCGATGAGGAGACTTTAATGTTCAAATTCATACATGAAATAAACATAAATGTCATATTTCCATCATGTTTTCTACATTGTTTTCTGCCATTAGAGGTGGGACTCATGTTCTTTTACTGTAATTTCATCGTCTCATTACACCCTCTTCTTCTGATATTTACCACCCAACTCCTTTAGCTATACAGTAGTTGATGGAAACATTCATTCATTTGCATTTCCTCGCTGATTTTCCACACTGTAAAAGTTGTGACAGTTGTAAGATCGAACTTGATCCTGTTTTGTCTAATACTTGATCAAAATAATCAGATTTTGGTTTAGGTAAATATTCCCTTAAAGTTAAGCCAAAACACCTGGACCGCCCCCTGGTGGCTGGCTGCAGTACAGGTCATAAATCCTGCCCCTCAATGTTATCAGAGAAGACATGGGCCAAACTAAAAGCTCAAAGTACATGTCAAATACATTTTTCCCAAAGATGGTTTGAGTCATTTTAGGTAGTTCTTATCACGCTGATGTATGTTCAAGTGTTTATTTTTCTGATCAGTTTGGTTTTAATTAGTTATTTGATGCTATAAAAATGGGGTGAAACTTCATGACTGACAGCGGAGCCCTGCTCGTGATTGAGCAAGCAGGTGTATGGGCGAGAACTCGATACTGCGACTCCACTGCCCGATCACTACTGCGCAGACTCTGGCTCCAAATTATGTCACCAGCGCAAGATGGCAGCGCTTTTATCCTGGTTATTTTGGCTTCACTTTTGTACAGTGGGAGGAAGTGGGGACATGTTGTCCATCTTTATTTATTTCAATTTAAATAAACCAAGAGTCTGCAGTTAATCCACTGATGTGTCTGTGCTACATTGCCCCAACTTGGTATTTTTTTAACACAGTGATTTTTAAACCTAATTTTTTAAACCTAATACTGGCATCTTGTTTGGGAATAGTATAGTCATTGTTTCCCATTAAGTACCTAGACTGCGGTGCTGAACCACAGTTTCAAAATAAATTGAAAAAAACATTGCTTCAGCAAGCAGTCAGCCCAATCTTAACCTTCTTCTCAAAGTGATGCATTTAGCTTTAAAATGTGGATAATTTTCTTTCAGGAGAGCATGCCCCCGGAACCCCTAGGGGATTTGACCCCACCCACCACAGGCTCAAGGAATCCTGTGGGAAACACCGATACAGTGGTGGGTTCTTTTTACCCAGACTGCTATCAGTATTTCTCTGAGGCTGTGCAAGATTACTGTGCCGCCAAATGATCCACTGTCCTTAAAGGGGTGTTTTGTCATTGCTCTGTCAAAGCTGTTTTATAGGAATGAATGGCCTCCTGTAATAAAGTACAATATCCCCAGTGACAAACCGAATAATGCTGATTGTTATAAATTGCGATATAATATCACATATTTGTTGATGCATGGAGCTAATTCCAAGAAAAAAAGATTACAGTACCAACACCTCATTGCGAATGTGCAAACCTACAAAGGTCGGAGCCCATTTTTCATTTCATTGTTCATTTTTCTGATAAGTTTGGTTTTAATAAGTTATTTGATCCTATAAAAAGGGGGGGTTAAAAATCATGATTGAGCCCTGCTCACGACTGAGGCTCACAGCCTGGTGTCAAAGTTGGAAATATTTCAGACTTAGTCTTCAGACTAACACTGGACTGTTGCTGTCAGTTGCCTTGGATGCAGAGATCAGTTGTCTGGCTGTATGTTTATGTGTGTTCAGGCACAATGCGGATGTGTGATTTATGATCCCAGCAGTGATCCCAATCTGTTCAGGTTGTGTGGTGAGTGCTGCTGAGTACTGGGAGTGCTTATCTGAGTCATTACTATCACAGATACTCTTGTTGTATTGGCAGGAAAATGTTTGTTAGTCATTGCTTCACCATCAGGTCTTCCACTGTCCCAAATCTGAATGAATGAATGCAGTCTTCAAAAAAATGTGGTATTTGTTGTACATTTGTGGGGTTGTATTTTTTAGAGCAGTCCTGAGTTTTAAAAAAATAAAAATGGTGGCATTGCATGACTTGAAGCCCCACACCAGTGTATTTTGGAATTTTTGTAATATTTCATTGTTTTCTGAGCCATTTCCAGACAATGTTAATCAGCCACACTGTATGCCAATTTAAGTTTAAGGGTTATTATAAGCAGAAAAAAGGCATTTCTCTGATGGTATTACATATATATATTATGTATAATGCATATATTGTGTATAATTCAAGACTGTAAAAACATCCATGAAAATTAAAGCTGTATTTTGTGTATTTGGCCACTGGAAGTCCAAAACTAGCTGATAATAGTTTTACATATGAGCTCCTTGTGGAGTTCATATGGTTAATGTGTAGATGTGTAGACAAACTGTAGATGTCCAGCAGACATGGTGCAATATTATCAATCATTTGGGAGTCAGGTTTTCTGACCACCTGATGGATGCAAGTCCAGTATTAACTTTCTCTTTTATCTCCGTTTTGGTCTCCACCAATTGCTAAGAAAAAATAGCTGGTTCTTTAGAATGCTCCACTTAACCTGGACAGTAAAGTTGGGGCCTGTAAACCAAGACAAACTGCAGAGTCTGGTGACTGTTAAGTTCTTCACAACAAGCTGCACATTTCCTGTTACATATTTGACCCAATGATGATATAAAAATATAAATGAATGCAGCTTTAAGTATTAAACCATCTGCTTTTCAGGAACTTTCAGATACACACTGTCAATATATCACATGGTAAAGAATCTTGAGGATCTCTCACTGGAAAATAGTAGAATGTCAAGACTGTTGCCATCCGTCTAGAAAAAGAGCAAATGTGTCCTAGAAGGTCAAAGTGTCACAGCTTAAATAACAGACTACACCTAAAAATGTCAGAAAACCTTAATTAACCTTTGTCTAACTGGTGGTCTCTGTAGATGAGATTATCTGCTGGCAGTCAGCTTGGTTGGGTGTCTAATTAGCCACAGTATGACCCTGCTGACATGGGCTCAGCCGAACAAAAGGAGAATCTACACAGTTTGCACTGTAACAACAGTCTGACACAGGAACAAAGCGTGGTGTGTTAACATTTGAGGAGAACACATACACAACCCTGTCCCGATAAGAGGCTTCCAAGTCAAATCAAATGTGTTTAATGGTTGCCACAGTTCCATTTGTTCAACTGCCACATTCGAGAGGAAGCATTATATGATTATACACAGATGGGAGGACAAAATGTAAATAAGCAAACAGATGAGAGCAAACAGATGACAGTCTCTAAAGATGAAGGACAGCTTATACACAAATGGGAGACTGGGACAATAAATAAAACGACCATCTCATACAGTTGCCTCCAGGTTTATGCTGTATTTTACTCGAGAGACATTTTTACAGAGCTCCTCAGAGTCCAGCAGGTATTCAGACTACAGTTGGAGTGTTCATTCAGTAAGCAGCCTGTTCCACTCTGCTGCCACTGTGTTTATAAATTACCTGCAAAATAAAATGTGTCATGGGGATCTTTGTTGGCATGATGCAAGGTGCGTCTTGGAAAGATTATTATGCTCCTTTGTATTATGTAAAGTGTTAGATGCATACAGTAGACATTTAAAGGGTAACTTAACACCACATGAAAATGTTTTTGCTGACCTCCAATGGTTAAACCATCACCCTGTTGCATCGAAGTGTAAAATGATTTGCAACAGGCTTTAACGTACACTCTCTCTTGTTTGGTGGGTGTGTCAGAGGTATTACCCATTCAGCAGGGATTCAAATGAATGGATTACATCACTAATTACAAAATACTAAATCCAATTTGTATTCAGTAACTGACTACACTTCAAAGTCATCTGACTCAACCTGGATGGCAGATATACTGTACGTCAAGTAGTTAGAGATAGTGACTGTAACATGAAATCTGTGACATAACTTTGCAAAGATATGATAGAATCACAATGATAAACTAATTGTTTTAATTTGGTACTAATTTGGTAAACACAGAGAAACAGCTCGCCAGGCTCTGTTCAAAAGTAAAGAATGTAATCTTTAAATCTCACTAACATATTATATTGCATTGGTTGAATCCACATAAAAAAACAATGTAAGCTCTGGCCGTGACTCTGGGTATTTTATTTTGTTTCCTGGTGTGTTTTTCCTGTGTCTCTTCCCCTTCCTGCTTGTCTAAGTGTGTGTATGTATGTGTGCCTCGTGGGTGTGGCCCTCTGGCATCTGGCGATCTCCACAGCTCATCAGCTGCAGTATAAGAACTCCGGTCTGATCTCCACTGATCGCCAGGATGTTCCGCCAACTCCAGTGGTGATGACTCTCTGGCCGCTCAGTGTTCACTTTGTTCCTGAGTTATTCTCTTGAGATAGATTGTGTTTCTAGTGATTCTCCAGAGTACTAATTATCATCGCCTGTGCCTCAGATCACCAAACCCAGCTCCTTGTGTCTCTATTTACCTGAGAACACCAGTGCCAGCTTCTACTGTCTCAGTTCACTTGAGGTCTCCAGCGACTAGTCATCTTTGTCTTCCGGTACAGTCACCTGCCTGCCCCTGACTCACCTTCACCAAGCTACAAATTAATAAACTCACACCTAAACCTGCTCCTCTTGTCTGTGTCTGCTTCTGGGTCCAACTAAACAAAAACATCACACACAGTATAATGTGTTAATTAGTGAGCTGTGGGTAGACAGACAGGTCAGGTGTTTGCCCCTGCTTCCAATCTTCATGCTAAGCTAAGCACCTGCTGGCTCTAGCTTCATTTTTAGCATAAAGACTAAAACTAACACAAATTTTACGAAATGCATCTGAGAGAGGACATCTACAGCCATCGGAAACTTTATCACAATAACTAAGAGAATTAGTTCAATGTGCATTAATACCAGAATAATATACATAAAGAGGAAATAAAAGTGTGCTCAACACACAACCTTGCGGTACATTAAATACAGTAAGGCTGTTTGATCTGAGGCCGTTAACTTTAAAACAGTGATTCCTGCATGAGAGATACATAATTAGTAAACTGTCCCGCTGTTTGGTCAGGCCCCTATTTAAAGCAAGCTGTTCAATGATTAACAGTATCAAAGGCTTTAGATAAAAGCTGCACAGCTCTCCTTCCTGTTACAAGCTACAGTTACATTCATTTACTACTCCTATTTCAGCTTTCAAGCAATTATTTGCCAGACGAGCATGTGAATAAAAACACAGCTTGAATTATAGGTTGTCAATCTGACTCACATCATTCTTATGTTATTCATATGCTACACTACTGACACCATCCACATCTATAGCAAGATGTTCTAGTTGTTCTAGTCCAGAGTGATAGCAGGATAATATCATAAAACAAAATTAACTACAAGTACAATATAGATGAAGAGGATGTTCATTGGCGTAGTCTGGGGAAATATACGTACATGATTTTGCATGAAGAAAGCAGTGTACACGAATATTGTCCAGTACATTATATGTAAAATCAGGAGTCCTGTGGCATGCAGAAATCCTCAATATACAGGCATGAAGGTAATCGAATTATTGGAGGAAAGCTTTCTGCTGCTATACCTACATGTGATGAATGTTTGCTGATATTCACTTCCAGTAAATTGTGGATATCAATCAAACATGTTGCACACTGGTATACAGTACTCGAGAACGTCAGACTTTTCGCAGTACAATATGAGGTTGTGGTAATGCCCTGTATGAAAACTCTGAGATGATGAGGGCTGCAATGTCACACTAGCTGTGTGTCAACATAATTACATTTGCCTGTTTTTTTTTCAATATATACACAAATGTCTGCAATCAAGCAAAACTTTCTAAACTTATAAAGTAGATGCTATGAGATAAATGAAAAACAAACAGGGCTTTATAGACTATACAATGATGATGAGTTATATTGACAGATGGTACCAAGCACACACCCAGACAAGCATGCTGTTAAACTTTGTCTTGAATCTTGTCTAAGTTCTGTATTGTTTTGAAAATAAGACTTTATTCCACTGATATTAAAGTAAACTATTTATGGGCTTAGAATGTAACTGATGAAGATTGATGAAGAAAGAAAACCATTCCTCCATTCTGAAAAGCCTCCATTTTTTTTTTTTAAATCAAGGTCTGTCCAAAGCTACAGCCATAAATCTTGTTTTTCATTTTCGGATTTTAGGAAGTTCTGCCATGAAAAGGTCTTGCATATAACCTCTTGTAAAACCTCACATTTCTACACTGTGGTTTTCGTACAACTTAAACATACATGATATAGTGTGTTAATTTTGAGCTTTTGAGGTCGAGGCCGTCTACCAAGCCAAAGCGTCAGTATTTCACAACCTGGGAATGAGAATCAACAATCAACTGCCTTACAAACTGCACCTTTAAATTATGAAGGTATTACAGCTAGTTTAAGACTCATCTAGAGGACAGGGCCTTAAGATTAACTAATAACCTAGGACGCTTGTCATTTCAAATTGATATTGTAATTTAGGTGGTGCATATTCACAATTTTATGTGCAATTAAAAAAACTACAGTAAAACAAACTTCCCCTAAGGGTCTTGGGCCCTTCGGGGCAGCTGCTCTCTTTCTTATACAGCATGCATCCTGCTATCTCGATCCATTTTGTTGTAAATTTGGTGACGTTTTCTCATTTCCATGGTTAAAAGGCTAAACAGGGATAACATGAAGCCATGTTCGGATGTCTTAGAACAGATTTTGGTGGCTCACCTTTGGCATGATTGAGCCCAAGTGGAAGAAGGAGCCAGGTAGAGAGTGTTTCTATGATAATTAAACAGGGAAGTGCAATTTGTGGGCCAAAAAGAATCAGAGTGCTCTTTCTGTGGTTAATCAAACAGTGAATGCACAAACTATTTAAAAGTTGATCTATCTTTTATGAATTATGTGTGGATGAAATGTTAGGAAATTTGACTTTTGTGTAAATATGCCAAGCAGGAAGAATAAGATACAATTTAATGAAGAGCTCTATGAAAATCTTGAAGGGACCACACTGATTTACTTTGGCTTTTTCCAAAGAGGTTTTCAGAGTGACATTTAAAGGTCGATAATGAGTCTGTCTCGGTTTGTGTCTGTTCCGTTGTGTCAGTCAAGGGAAGCACTTCAGGGAACAAAAAGTGAGAATTCAAATATCAGTTTGACTGACTTCTGTCTGATGTTCCATCTGGTAGAAACCATTTGATTTCTAATGCCTAGACAGATGATAACAATACAGTAAATGCTCACAAATGTGCAATTTAAGATCTGACCAAAATTTTAGTTGAAAAAAATTAAGAAAAATTAACTAAAATTATCAACACAAAGCAAGAAACAACAGTGTTGACGTCAAAGAGGTATTGTGCTGACTCCATTCAGTTATAGGGCCACTAGCTCCACAGCTAACTGAGCTAACGGTACCTATAGCTACAGACAACAGAGGCAAAGAGTATACTGAGAAGCAGTTGGTGGTTACTTTAGTGATATGCTGCCCCCTGTAGTTTGGACCAACCTTCTAATTCTGTCCATATTTTACAAGTTGCTCAATTAACATCTGACCGTTTACAACGTTAAACATTGGTTTAAGGTGACCAGATTTCTGAAATGAAAACCGGGAACATTTCCAGTTCGGCGGTCAATATATCATTAAAATATCCAATGTTTTTATCTATGAAATAAAAAAGGGGGACAGTT
>JBBPCS010000953.1:0-12824 GCA_037974645.1 Hollardia meadi | reverse complement strand
AGAGGGTCTTCCTCTTTGATCTCTGAAGGATGCTTCACTGGGTACAGGTGTGTGTATGTGTGTTTGTGTGTGTGTGTTTGTGTGAAGAGCCATCCTCAGTGCTGCATGAGAGAAAAGGGTTACCAGCCAGTGAGGGGGAAAAAAACAAGGATTTGAAGCCCAACAGCCATCATCACCAGGGACACCATTAAGCCTTCAATGTCTGCCTCTAAGAGAACAATTCACCCCTTGCTGTCGCTTTTAACTTACCATTTTTTTTAAGGCTCCAAGAAGAATGAATTATAAATGATTCTGGTTTGCTTGTTACTATGAATACCATGAATGTTTTGAATGAGGGCAGAGGGTGGATGCGACGCTAGTGGATGATGATTTGCTGGGAGAAAATCCAGTTGCAATGGCACATAATGTGGCTTACAGGGTACTTGGTCACACAGGTAATGCAATATAGATAGCGTTATAAGGGTCAGGGACGATCATGACAAATCATATTACCATGGTCTCAGCACATTAAAATGGAATGGTCATCCCTTTCGGTTGGGCATGTAAGCCCTGCTGGGGTTACCAACTCATCTTAAATATGCAATGGCTGGCTTTACCTCTAGCATCAAATCCGTGGCAAAATTCCAGCCATCTAATAGCTGTGCATAATATGAAAAAAGGTCCTTTGTACAAGATCTATATTAGACTACATGATTTAATATATTAATAAACTAAATCTACTGAATGGTATGACTTGTTTACTTATGATGTTAATATGTGGCCTAATAAAATATTTAAAATATTTGTTTCTTGTATCGAGGTGTATGTCCTTTAACACCCTCTTGTCTTTGATCCAAGTCTCGATGTCACCAGGTTTAATCTGTGACTCATTCACATTATGAAAATAAATACATTTGCCAGTAAGTATAAATAATTAAGAAATAACAGTGTTGCCATGTTCCTTTTAGGATAAAGATCAAAAAAGAAGTTGTGTTAAAATCAATATAGAGCTTAGAGACTCAGGGCCAGTTTCCTGGACAACGTAATAATTAAAGCGGCACTAAACACTTCTTAAATTTAGCTTCTTCTTGACTATAAACAAGGGAGTAGAGCTAGAACCAATACAGTCCCAAATTTATCTTTCAACTTGAAAGTCAGTACATATCTTTCACAATTCACAATAATAAACAATAAAACAGCAGTTTCCATCCATGTATGTCCACACTCGCATAAAGCAGTGACTCTCTTTTAGCATCAGCACTATTGCAGAGCATTCAACATAATGTCTATATAGTTGCAGTTATTTGATGCAACAGAGTGTGCCACACATTATTCAAACCACCTTATCCATGTTATCCATTCTGGTCTTATCCATCCATGTCAGATTACTGATATAAATGCTTGAGATTAAATCCTGTTCCTCCATCATCAGCAATGTAATTTTTGTAGTTATATCTTAAGCCAAATCAACTCCAAATACTGGAGAACATAATGCATCACTGTTGGATGTCACACTATCCAACAGGACAGTGATTATCGTTACTAATGTCTCATTATTTGCCCGTCAGGGTCAAGTTTAGAGTAATAAATAATCAGAGGAGTAAAATTTATAAAGTAACCTGAAGTCTTTTGTTTTGGGAAGAAAGCGTTTTAAAAGAATAAAGATTATAAGTAAAAGAGATAAGTGAGAAAAATGCGATATTTGGTAAGTAGGCCGAAGGAAAGTTAAAAAAAAAAAAAATTTTTTTTTATAGATGTAAGACAGAGATGCAATATCACCAAGTAATAAAGCAGGAAAAAAACTCTGACTGAACTGACTACATAAATAACCCAAAACATTTCCATATACCCCTGATGCAGCGCTGAAGGCAAAACCACAGGGAAACAAATGAATATATTTAGGATTAGGTCAAGGTTATGGAAAGGACTTGCTATTGACCAGCTATGGTTTAACTTAAGGTAAACCTCAAGGGAAATAAAGGTTAATCAATGCATTGTCCTTTACATGTGTGATGCAAACAATGTTTGTGTGTGTGTATTGGGGAGTGTGTTAAACATGAAAAAGTGCTGACCAAGCACGAAGCATTTCAGACTCCCTGTTATGCATTATGAGAATATGTTTTCAGAATATAAAAACATGCATAGCCTGAAAAAAAAACTGGAAGCATCTAAATAAGCACCAATTCTGCCAGTTATTATACTTGCCAAATTTGACAACGGCAAAGCCAAGCATTTTACAACTCATTTTCACGTACTGGACAGCTAATCATGAGTACCCACCTTGAGTTTAGATAAGCCAAATTGAATGGGATGTATGAGGTGTGAGCACTGCAAAAGTGCATAATAAACCAACCTAAGGAGCTTGGCAAGAGGGCAACCTACTACAGAATATGAAGAAAAAGCAAGAGATTGTTTGTTTATGTTATGTGAGCTATTGACATAACTGTCTCTCGCATGCATGGCCAAGAGCTACAGCTATGCGAGAGCAATTGCATGCAAATAGCTGCACTGTCAAAACCAGCAGTGGGGGAATGAATGAAAATAAGAACCACTTCAAACACTATTTTTATTAACAATCAAGTAAATTTGGTCCATTGCTACTATTAAGCTGTTGTCTTTTGAATAGACATGTATGATGGCTACTTTGCCAGAGGGCTTTCTTCTGTTATTAGTTCTAGAATTACTGCCTTGCGGTTGCATGCCTCAGGGCACCAGTGAAGTTGCCGTTTACGTCCATGTCTGTCCAGACTCATTTAATATATGTAGTGACTGATGGAGAGCTTGATCACATGGTGCCTCTACAATCACCTGAAGCTCAATATCGACAAAATCAAAGAGCTTGTGGTGGACTACAATGCTTCAAATATGGATGGTACTGCAAAGAGCTCTAAAGCTCTAAATTCTGAAACATGGATTCTTCACACACATGTTCAGCCTGGCAGCACAGATGATCCTTACAATCAGCAGAGTTTGTATAATATTTTTTTCATATTCAGCATATCAATTCTTGAGTTATGACTAAAAATGTGTTTAATAGATTACAGTGATCTTGATCTTTCACTGCTGACCGCTAAAATCTAATCATTTCATTCTTGAGTCCAAGTCAATGTTTGTGCCAAATTTGAATGAATTCCTTCCAAGCGTTCCTGAGATTTATTATATTTCTGTTTGTTAGAGTTGGACGGACATGAAGTCACAGTTACAGTTTTGACCACAAAAATCTAATCAAGTCATCCTTGGGTCCAAGGGGACATTTGTGCCACAAGAAATTCCCTCAAAGTGTTCCTGAGATGTCGCGTTCACAAGTATGGGGTGGATGGAAGGACGGTCAGAAGGACGGACAACCCGAAAACATAATGCCTCCAGCCACAGCTGTCGCCGGTATGGAGGCATAAAAATGAAGGAATATGAAGAAAATAAAATGGTGCCACTGCTGTTGACATGCTTCTCAAAAACAAGAAATCCTCACATGCTGTAATAGCTAAGCTTTGAGCCAAAAGACTCCATACAGTTCCAGCAACTAGAGACACTGGCTCTTTCTAAGCAGCTGCTAAAGAAAACAGCAGAGCAGACGATAATCTGTGTTCTTGAGAAGATAGAGGAAAACTTGCTGGGCCAAATTGGAGTTTTTGTTTGTGAATTCTCATTTGCAACTGTCAGCGCCACTTCTTCCAGTCCATCTGTGGACAAGTGTCTGATTACTGATGAGAGAAAACAGCTGACTTATAAGAGAGATTTTGGAGTAGTAAGAGAAACAAGCCTAAGGACCTATTTATTCATGCTGAGGAATTCAATTTGATCCAGACAGCATCAAGCATCATTTCAGGAAAACTGGAAATAGCAGAATTTGATTTTCCTAAGTGAATTAGAGAAAATAACTGTGCCTGGCTCTGAATGGTAGGATGCAAATACTGGAATAATACCATCTCTGTTCTACAGGCTTTGCTTGTAGGGTCTGTGAACAAACTCATAACACTATGGGTATTTAATTCCAGAGAGATTTCAGAGCCTCTTCCATCAAGTTAAAAGTCAGAAATAATGAGGCCTCTACAATCAATGAATATGACTGAAGGAAGAGAGAAGGAACAGTACACCACTCACTGCGGGCCCTAATACACATCAGGCAGCATGCCAGTCTCAGCCCTGCCAGCAAATATCTGCTTAAATGGTGACTCTGCACACCGGGTATTCAATTTGTTCCGTAAGCCGGGGATGAAAAAGCAATTATTCACAGGCTTCTCTCTTCATGATCTGTTTCCCTAAGATTCCCCCCACCTCACTAACAAATAAATTCAGATTAGTTCTCTGTGTGTACGGCTGTTCATAGGGGCAGCCAGTTTTGAAGCACTAAGATCAGGCCAACTAAAAAGTCTGTCAATCAGTTTGAAAGATGGAATCAGGTTTGGCAAGACACAATACGTACCCCCCACCGCCCCCATCATGCCCAGTGGACATGGGTAAAAGTAACTAGATAATGGCTTGATAGCTCCATGTCACTTCGGAGCATGGAGGAAAGAAGTAAACGCATGTCAGAACACTTCTTTTACATCAGTTACACTACAGAGAGTGCCCTGAAACCAAGCAACCCCCAACCCGATCAGTGAGAAGTGCTGTCAGGGGAGCCCACTGAGCCGAGGCTCCAATTTACACTTAGGGTATTAGGTGGGACCCTAGCGTGACTGTGAAAAGTACAACAGAGCTGCTTCGCATGCTGTCCATTCCTTTAATACATCCCGGCACAAGTTGGCGCATCTAGTGAGGCAGTGAGAAGCTCATATTTGAGTCGTACCCTTGTTTCCTTCAAATGTTGCAGGAACAACACCTGTTGATTGAGAGATGTGAAAATGGTGTGCAGCTGTAATTGGCTCCCTCCGTGTTCAGACAGCAGGGATACAAAATTGATGGTTGAATGCCAAGAGGAGAGAGACAGTGGCATGGCCATAGGATGAATGGAAAGAAGGGATAAGCCTCAGAGTTAGCCAACTGAGAAGGGCAGTGTGACAGCATCAGCTTCACACTGGTGGAAGCTTATGGCTGGTTACCCATGATTGAGTTTCCCTATCCTCCATACCTAAAGTCCCATTCCATAAAAAACTTTTAATGTATGTGCTGCCTTCTGGGCCTATTCAAAATAATTGCAGCCTTCTAATTATCCAGACACTAAGTCTACTTAACCTTTTTCTATACTCGGATGCTATAGAAAGAATGGAGGGTAAAGGGATGGCTTAATGCCAACTGCAGAAGGTTTCCGAGATGAGGAGTACACAGTGGATGTGACAGGACATGCCAGCAAGAAAATGGGACGAGTCTAGCTCGAGTTTGATCATCAGTGCCATTTCTTGAGCCATTCTTACCGAGGCACCTACACAGACTCATTCATTCTGCATCTTTCGCATATTGTCTGTAACAAAAAGTGAAAGAAAGTCCACAGGAAACTATAAGTGACCAATTTAGAGTATAGAGATGAACAAAAGCAGTTTCTTTTTACAGAAGGGAGGAGAAAACACTTGAAAAACCCTTCACCCATACTGCCAGCAACATTTAAACAAGCACCCATATGAACTTAAATAACACAAAAACAAAAGCATATTGGTGACATTTTTTGATTATAGCTCCTCTTTTCCATAATCACAGTCTAATTAGTCAGTTGCAAAATGTGACAGTTTGCCGCAGCTGGCTCTGGCTCCAATAAGTCTATGTTTCTACATTTTCTTGGTTATTGGTGGGATGTGTGACTGTTTATGTTAGCTGAAAAATATCTAGCCTCTTTAGAGCCTTGGTACTTTATGTATAAGAAATCAAAAGTGAATATTTATTATTATTAGACTACACTGCAACTTCTGAGCGGTCTGTTTCCAACACTGTCTGTAGCAACATACATTAATTAATTTTGCTTAATTGCGATCATAATAAATGACCATGGATATTTTGTGTGACCATGTTTTCCCTTTAAGAATGCAAGTCTTCCTGTTACCAGATCATTGCTTTGATACAGATCACTCTACCTGTTAAATCTCCAATCCACAGTCAGTGCACAATGCCAAATCACCCCAGCTGTTACATCCTTCACAGTCTGAATTAGAATGATGACCGTGTAGAATCAAGCAAGATGGTGCACGCACTGGGGTTTTAAAATGCTAAAATCTTGGTGGGTTGTAAGGTAATGCTTTAGCACTAGTGTGACTATGAGGGTTTTTCTTAACCTATTTGAGCAACAGTCAGTGTGGTCCCCTGCGGCCATTGTCTTCAAGCTTTGATGCATTTTTCATTTAAAATAATGACCATGTCAACAAATGCTGCCGTAACAAAACAAAGCGACAACTGAGAAGACGGCGGACAGATGAACAACAATCAGGTCGAACGCAAACAACATTTGAGAGGAAATTTGGACTTAAACGGCCATCCATCACACTAAGCACTCGTTGGAATTTTAAGATTTAAGGACTGCACTTTGAGCAACATACTTCTATGTCACAGTGCTACAGTCTTTCCATAAGATAAAGGGTTTGCACTGAATAAATAAATATTCAATAACAATTTCAGGCTGAATAAAGCTTAGGAAACACTGGCGCAAGAGCCTACACATGAACCAGGTCTTACATTGAATTTGTTGTGGTTTGTATTGTATATCTTAATATTATTAGTTATTTATTCCCTCCCTTTCTTTGTGTGTTTTTTTTTTTTTTTTACTGCTATGGACCCCCTGTGAGTCTGAAATAAAGATGAATTGAATTGAAATGAATAAGAAGTTCAGATTCAAATCCACTAAAATAAATAAAATTATTTTTCTTCTGTGCTTTTTTCAGTTTCCATGCTAAACTGAAACATGGTGAACCATGGACCCACAGCCACATTAGCCTTCAGACTGAGAGCAGATACACTACTAGTGGGCATAATAAGAGATTTATAGAAAAATTTACCGAAAGATGCTGGTGGTCAACCACTACTGGAGGATGTGAAAGAACTGGTTGTGGCTCTTCTGTCCTCTCAGAAGGTCCCTTCAGCTCCTCTGACAGGCTCTTCTTGCATTTCCTGGCTTTGGAACACCCTAATAAATTAATTGATGAAGAAGGGTTAACAGTCAGGGTTATGAAGAATGAATGCAGTGTGATAGCAATCAAAAACAACCGAATATGAATGGGCAAGCTACATTTTAGACCTTTTGTTTTTTGTCACAAACCATTGAAAAGCACAAACTGGATAGTTATAAAGAAAAAAATACAACTGCCATGGCTACAAGATTAATGCAATACTACAGTATGTGAAGAAAATCTATTTGAAGCTACTCGCAGCCACTGAGGGCACAATATTTCATATCTGGTCTCTTTTCTGTCCATTCATAACAGTGAAGAAACACTTTGATGGAAACAAAAGGCCTGGCTCAGCTTGTAATAAGCGTGGGGCTGCAGTAGCTGGAGTTGTCTGTTTGCGGAGCCCCAATTTGTTTGCGTTCTGTTGTGTGATCGTGCCATCCTCTAATGGCTTCTACATATGCAAGCAGCACCATTACCTCAGCCTTCCAGCTGGCCTTTACTCGCCACAAGACAAACCACATGCCTGTAATTAAAACATAAACTTATTGGCTTACCTCTGACTCAAATATTACACACTAATAGAAAGGGCACGATATCTCAGGGCAAAGAAAAAAACTGATATGCCAGATTCACAGATGAGGAGGGGAAGCCAACCAACATTGTGAATCTTTTATCGACAAAGAAAACATTTCAGAATGCATATCAAAAGGTGTGGATTATCTACAAAGACACACATAATTTCAAACCCCTAGACTTTCTTCATTGAAATATACCGTCTGCTACGCCAGGAGATAGCATTTTTATATTCTGTATGACTTATGTTGCATGATTCATTCCCTCTCTATTTTAAAGGCTGAATTGAATGTAAATCATAAGAGCTGTATGATAATCAAAAAAGCAATTTATCATCATAATTAAGTGTTGGGCAAAAGCACTGATTTGATGTGTACAGATTTTGTTAACATGCTTAATTGCTTATCTGTAAAGATCAAATGATTTGTAAGTAAAATGAAAAGATCAAAGCGAGTAGCTGAGAACGTGTGCCTCTCTCATCTCACTTAAAAACTCCATTCAGATGCAGTCCAAACTAAAAAAAAAAATCTACCCAATTGATACACCAAGTGTCCAGCACTAAGCACGTTAGGTACTTTTACTCCAGGTACAAATGCAGTTTACTATATTATTTGAATTTTCAAGGAACGCTACAGGCATAACAATATGCAACATAATTAAGATAGAGGGAGAAAAAGCTCTATGTTTTAATTAACAAATTGCTTCGAAGCTGGATCACAGAAAACTCTTAAGTCTAGCTCTATACCTTCTTTATCTTGATCTTCCTCAACATTTTCTGTTGCTGCCCTCCCGTCCTGGGGAAGGTGCTCCTGAGTTGGTTCGCTCATGCTTTTGTCTTTGTGCTCATCCTGTTCTGGATTATTATTCGAGCCCTCAGTCGTGCTCTGGGGAGTAATTTTCTCAGCCTCATTGCTCGTCTTGAGGCTCTGTGAGTCCATGCTGTCCATTGACTCGTTTCCATTCACACAGTCCACTTGTGATACCAGGAGACCTTCTGTGTGCTTAGGCTGGGCCTCAGCATCTGAAGACTCAGACATTTCAATTAAAGGTTGGAAGTCTGCCTGCTTGTCCTGGTTATCCCTGTCTGCCTTGGTCTGAGAACTGTCGCCAAGGCAGTGCAGCTGATTGGGTTTCTCTCCGTCCTCAGACTCAACCTCTTTGGCTATGGGCTCCTCCTCTTTAGATGCTGGCTCTTTTTGGGTTTCACTGGCATCTGTGGGTTCAGCCTGAGCTGCAACAGGGGGCTCATTGGAGCTCTCCTCCTCTGTGGAAGGGACATGGCCATTGGGCTGGGGACCCATGGTATCACAAGATGATTCCTCATCCTGCGTCAAACAAGAATCACTGGGCCCTGCAGCTTCCACTTCTGCCTCGGGCTCCTCCTCCTCCTCCTCGGTTCCTTTCTTGTAGTTCTTCTTCTTACGGATGATGCCCCGCCCCCAAGATGGCCGCCGGCGAATCTTCCGCTTTATGTGATCTATGATGAAGACAGGAAAATGATAAAGATTAAAAGGAACGACAAGGAGGAAACAATTAATTCAAACAAGTACAAAACCTTCACAAAACTTCTGAATAATTAAAGGAACCTACAAAAATGGCTGTTCAGACAGCTGATTCCTTTTAACAACATCCAATATTCAATTCTTAACCTGAAAATGTCAACGTAGAGCCTTTAAGCACACCTGCCATTCTCAAGTCACCTTCTTAACAGGGAAAAAAATAGATCCACTCATTCACTTTGAGTCCATGATTGGACAAATCTGTTCAAACCTTTCTCTGGGCAAAATTCTGTTAAGTTCTAGGTCTTGAAGATAAGATGGAATGGAAGATACTGTAAAAGATAATGTAAAGTTGAAAAAAATGCATATACTTCCTCATACAGTAATCATAGTGTAGATGCAAGTTGTTTTTATTTAAATCTGGATATTTGGCCTTCAAAAATTAACAAGCAGTGGTTGACAAGGATTGCAAGAGAGAGGCAGAGAGAGCCCTGCTACATCATGGATGTTGGACACTAATGACAACAGATGGTGCTTGGGTTTTAAGAGGAAGGGGAAAACCAAAGCCTGCTTTCTGAGAATGCAGTAAAAATGTCACAGCAAGCAAGCAAGCAAGAATGCTAAATGCAGTGAAACTTCAAGGCTTTCATATACTGCTTTTCCCAAGCAGGCAATGAGACAGACCAGAACAACAAAATCAGAGAGAAGAGCAGACACAGAGAGAGAGAGTGTAAAACAAAGAGACCACCACAAATCAGTTTCCTGGGGGCATAAGCTTTTGAACCTGACAATGAGTGGCATTACCTTGACCTGTCAGTGATCACACCCCCACCCCGAAGAAAGCCTTTGGGGTCTTGACACCAAAAGGCCTTCACAGTTTAAAATCATCCAGTAATCACATCAGACAGCTTTTGACACAAGCAACACCAGGATCATTTCATAACATAACCTAAAAATGGAAAAAGAGATAACTTGGAAAGGTCACACAATTGTATGTTTGTGTGCAATTCAGCTCGGATGTGGGCACTAAATCACAATAAATTTAATTAAAATACATTGGACTTATTAAAATACATAAAGTCCTAGCCATTATAATTCTGTCACGAGCCACTGGAATGATCCAAGTCTGTCTGAGTGGAATCCTTTGCAGAATCAATAACATATATCAGCGTAGTTCTCAAAGGGCTACATGGTCTCCATTTTGTTATTTAACAGAGATCATACTGCACAGTATACCTGTACATCCTATATGCTTTGAACAAAGCTTTTGCCTCAATACTACAAAATATATTTATTGTATAATCGCTATCTGGACCACATCACCCACAAAGATATAAATGGGCCAACTCTGAAATGATAATGCATATTGCCTGTCTAATTCTCCTCTCTCGCCCCAATGCTTTTAACCAAGCTCATCTTTCCACTCCAAAGATGTGATTATGCACACACAGGGTTTTTTCTTGCATACAGAAATTTTTGGCAGCCCCCAAATTCAATTCAAATCCTTCCCAAATGTGTTTCAACTGTTCAACAAGCAAAAAATGAAACCTTTTTTCTGAATAAACTTTTCACCTAGCCTGTATCACCCAGCCCCAACTTCACCCTCCAAAGGCCAATTCTGAGCCAGGAAAAATTCGTGTGTACATTAAAGGAAGGTAGAAAATGAAACCTTATGTTAAGTAGTTGCTCTCAATGGATGGGAACAGCAAGAAAAACAATTGCACCAACTGAATTTTATGTTACGTCTCCCATAGAAACACGACAAAGAGGAAATAATTAGTCATCCAGTGCTTTGAGATGGGCTCAGGACCCTCCTCTTTAGAAACAGTGTTCTCAGGTGACCCTCTTAATGACCAGCCACACATTTACTGTCAGCCACAATCAGAACACCGCACAATCCAGAGGGAAATAGAGTGACACTTGGTGCCTGCTAAAGCTGTAAAATCAATGCAATACCAACCTACATGAGTTTATGCAGTGTAGTGCTGCAACTAATGGTTATTTTAATTATCGTTTAATCTTCCACTTATTTGACAATTAGTCGATAATTTTTTTTAGTCTACAAAATGTCAAAAAATATTGTGAAAAATGTTCATCACTTCCCAGAGTCTAAAGTGACATCTTCAACTTGTTTATTTCCCCCCAAACAGCAGTCCAAAAACTCTTCATTTACTGTAACAAAAAATTATATTTAATTATATTATATTTAAAAATCTAAAATACATAACTTTCCTCATGCCTATAGTGCTGTTTATCCATCTAGATAGTTTCATTACGAGTTGTCTGCCTTCTCTTGAACATAATGTAACTAGATGGCACTTTGCTTGTGGTGCTCGAAGCGGCAAAAAAAAAAAACATTTGAAAAACTCAACAGCAATGTCCAGCATTTTCCATACGTTAACTTAGTTGTGGCGGCCCGCCACAATATCGCCACTGCCCGCCACATATTAATTTTCTATTTTTGGAGCTGTGCGCCCCCCTCTCAATGTCTCTCTCCTGCTCTGTTCCCCACACATAGAAGTTACTTGGGTGGGCCACCAAGTTATATTGACATATGCCGAAGTATATTTAGTGACACATTTTTATATGTATATATGTGATCGATTAATTTGTGGCCAATCAACCCTTGTTCTGTTACCCCTCTACTGACACATGCTTTGCAGAGAAACACAAAGAGAGAGGCCTTTTCTGGTATTATGTTTCCCCTGTAAATGCACCGACTGTGGTGCGACTTCTTATATTTAATGTAGGCCTACTTGTGCCCTTGTTTTAAAGCCTGTAAGTTCACTGGGTTGGTGCAATGTCATTCAGTACCACATTGGTTTTGATCTTTTCAATAATATCCAACATTTACAACAAGTCTCCTCCACATGCAGGTCACCTGCTGTTGAGAAAATGGAATCGCGGTTGAAAAAATTCAAGACGCGTGAGAGAGACAGAAAGAGGAGGGCGGGGCAAGCTGGTGTGCGTGCAGTCAGAGATGTATGTCTACGTCATCATGCAAGGGATGGATGGAAATTATACCTTTCAAAAACAGCGCTACCACTATTCTGCATTGCAAATAAGAGCACATCACAGAAAATGTCTACCAGTCTCCGACAAATACTCCACAATTATCAACACAGAGTAGTATTTAGGACACTTAAAACAATAGAAGAGGAACTGGGGAGTATTCCTTCAAGAGGAAGCCACCGGAGCTTCAAAGAGACAACGAAACACCTTGCCTGCTGCCAAGGTATGCTGTAGTGATCTGGAGCCTGTTCACAAGCCATCATGCCCTGAGCCTCTCTCAAGTGGGTACAGGGGCTGCTGGAACAGTGAATTTTAAGGTGCTGCTTTGGTTTTTGGTTCCTCCTGATCTGATCTGGAAGGAGGAGTGAGCTGTAGAGTAAGCTATGGTGCAGGCAGAGATCAGCGGTCTTCTTCAGGCAAGACTGGTACACAAGATAGTTGCTCTGCTGCAAGTGAGGACCAGAGATGTAAAAAGAGAGCAAGAAAAAAGACGAAGAAAACATGCCAAGAAACTTGAAAATTTCTGAATGTTGGCATCCCAATAATGCTTCTTATTGTGTCTGAACATGTCTTTTTTCTCATCTAGTCAGAAAGCTCAGTTTTGACCACCATCTCTTCTTAGTTAACATTAGATTTCATTTCAAACTGTCACCTTGCAATGTACAGCAATTAGCTTTTCAAATAGTTGTTTATATATATATATATATATATATATATATATATATAT
>JBBPCS010000952.1:25821-52442 GCA_037974645.1 Hollardia meadi | reverse complement strand
TGTGTGTGTGTGTGTGTGTGTGTGTGTGTGTGTGTGTGTGTGTGTGTGTGTGTGTGTGTGTGTGTGTGTTTTAAGAGGGGAGAAGCAAAGGTGTTAGGCAATTATCAGACCCAGGAGCACAAAAAAGTCCAGGAGAAGAAGAATTACATACAAAGTCTTTATCCACCGTTCTGTCTTCTCTTGACCCTCCTCGAAAACACTCACACACAAACTCTCTCGCACACACAAACACACACTATAGGTCCTCATGTCATTGTGAAGTTTGGTGTGCAATGTCAACATTCAAGAAAAGAAAAAAAAAAACACCTCAATGGTAAAAATCATCTCTACCATCACAATGCTTCAGTTCATAAAATCTTGACATTTCTGAAAAGTGATTTCCTCCGGGGTTTAAAGCAGTATGCTTGCGTGTGTGTGTGTGTGTGTGTACATGTTGTCGTTGTCGTCTTTCTCCCACTGCTGCAAACACACACACATGCACAACCAACATACGCGCACTCACGCACTCCAACACACACCACATGTCCTCTTTTTAGTGGAGAAAGACATGGCGCAATGGAGAGACACTCCTCCTTTGGGCGGATGCACCGATCACCAGGAGGAGATGGGGTGGGGGGTGGGGGGGGAGGATCATTGCCACGGCTACCAGGGGTCTTCCAGCTCGCTGGCACTCTGGGTGAGTAAACAGGAAAGAGATGAAGAGGTGTGTTAGCCTTTTGTTGCTGCATCTTTCGCTGCACACACAAGTTAAAATACTGCGTCTTAAATGATGTAAAATTTTGAACCTCACTGCCCTCTTATCTACCCAGATTGAATGGGCAATGGTGAAAGACGGTGAGGTTCCCCTGCCCAGCCTGTACGCCGACACAACCAGAACGCAGACCTCAGATGACTCACCTTGCGGAGAATCATGAGACCAACTGTCAGACTGAAAAGCAGGGGGGAGAAATGGAGAGAATGTCCCTACAGTCTACGCAGGTCCCCTCCACGTGTCGCCGCCAGCTCGTGCAATGCAGCCATTTATTTTGAGCTTTCAAACCTGAGAGCTGCTATTGTTTTAGAGGGGACGACAGATTAAAGTGTCTTTAAGCAGCTGAGATGAAATTACGAGTCAAGGCCAGAGTTAAGAGCTGACAGAGGAGGGCAATGAAGGTAAGGATATATTTTCTGCTTGAGTTGCTCCCAAAAAAACTTCATAGTTTACACATACAACACATTAAACATCAGGAATTGCTCTGCATCAAATATCAACATATTAACCTTGCGCCGTCAGGGATTTTAATGGTTTTTGTTTTTTTCTTCAAACATTTAACTCATCCCGAATGTGAGAATATTACTTGTTCTGCTTTAGACAAAAAGACAAGAAACACAGCTGTACAGTTACAGTGAGAGACACAAAAATCACAGCATTATACCTCAAATCTTTTTTATTTGTTCGTCATTTTAAACTGTGTGGGACTGATTTGGCCCGATGTAATCGCATACAAATACAACTCATACATAAACGCACACACACACACACACACACACATGTTGTTTAGCATAACCTCCCCTCCGATTGTTAAGTGCCTTATATTGAAAAGATAAGTGCAGTGCATGCATCGCCAGAGTCATTGGGTACTGGGCATTATACAGACTTACAACAACCTCCCTCTGCTTTCAAAGAAAAAGACTGTAGGTTCAGTCTGTTTGAATCAAACTATCACAATAAGGTACAAGTTTCATAAAGAGTTGTTTTGATCACATAGTCATAACCTCTGAGGTATGAAATATTCTGTATGTGGGATTTTAATCAAGCTGAAACACTTACGGCCATGTTTAACACTTCAGAGTTAAATGTTTTAACAACTACTGGATGGATTGATATCTGGAAGAAACATTTGTGGTCCCAATTATCCATCTAGCGCCACCATCATTTCAACTTTTCCACTGCTCATATAATACTTCAGTTTATGACAGAATACTAATGACAACAAGATTGCCAAGCGCAGCCGCCTTACACATGAATGATAACATAGCATACTAACATGTTAACATAATAAACATTATCATATTAGCAAGCCAACATGATAAACACTTCATACTGGATGTTAGCATGCAAACAAGCCAAATATTAAAATGTTACATGTTAACTGTTAGCAATAGTTGTTAACATGTATGCTAACTGTAGGCATGTTAACATGTTTGGCAAGAATGTGTTAGCCAAAAGAAAGTCCATATTTTTGCCAAAAGCAAGATGGTACATCGTATCTACCAGTGACTTTTAAAAAAAAAAAAGTATCTTAAACTTATCAGGTTCAGCTCTACAGTTTGACTAAGCTCAACTAAGATGTACTTTGTCAGAATAGCTGCACTTAAGTTCAGCGATGCTTTGAGATGAACGCTAATGATAGCATGTTACCTATCAAGCCATTAGTATTCACCTCAACACAGCTACCATTGTCATGCTAACATGTCTTAACAGCATTTAAAGCCCAGTAGTTGTTAACACGCATGAAGGTATTTTACCATGCCAACATTAGCATATTAACATACCGACAGTAGTCCTGGTTCCACAGAAAAGCTTGGAGAAGAAGCTGTGTGCTGCACTTGAATGGAGGCGGGGCGATTACCCAGACGTACATTACCAAAAATATTTCTGAAAACTCTTCTGATTAAAAAGCATAGAAGTCACATTTGTGATGTTTGTCCAATAAAGTTTTCTAGCACAGCCTCTTCTTTGCCTCATTATGTGCACAAAGCAGTAATGCTCTCATTACAGCCTGCCTGAGGCAGAAGAACACAAACAGACAAGCAACACAAGGATGAGACTTGTGCTTTATCTAAACTGTTTTTTGTTTTTTTTGGTTTCACAAGAAAAAAAACTTCAATGGTGAAGACTAACTGGTTGTTTTGGCAAATGTACATCTGATTAATCGCTACACCTCTGTTAGAGTGCAGTGCACTGCCACCTTCATGAGCTTTCCTACGGCACCACCCAGGACAGTCCCCCACGCAGTGGATGAGACAATCCATGTCAACGGTGGCTGTGATGTGAGCTACGTCACGCATTGTAGTGCAATGCAGAACAAGATACTGTATGACTCAGAAGGTTTTTCCTTCTGAGTCAGACAGTTGTCAAAGGAAAAAAACTTGCTTTTGGACCTTTTATGACCTCTTGTCTTGTGCCACCATTTCTCCTCTAGTGAAGCTTTCTCTCCATTTTTCATCCATCCAATAATGATGTTTTCTGGATATACGAGCTGAAATAAGGAATAGCCTTACAGGGTTGCTAGCGTGGCTAAAGACTTGTATTCATTTTCATTTAAACGCGTTAATTTTATGTCCACTTTTGTAAGCTGGTACCATTGTGTTTACCGAGACATTTACATCCCCCTGAGTAACAACAACCAGGCACATATTTTAACCTCTTTGTGGGGCAGTGTGTGAATACATGAGGAGATGTGGAATTATAATGTGATGAGGGAATGATTTTAATGAAATGAAGCTCCACTACAGGTATACACCCACCAACCACCTACAGTGTTCCTGCCCACTTCTTCGGTACCCAGACTGCTTTGGAGAACCCAGCATCGCCGAACATGCTGATAAATGGGCTAACACTCAAGTATCAACAACCACCAAAAACACAAATTTCAGTAGTGATGGTTGGCCTCTTGCTTGGTCACTCAAAACGCATGCAGACACACATTCACTCACACACATACATACAAATATATACGCAAAAGAGTGTGTTCTGAGTCTGTAGAAGGAGTTGGCCTGGAGACAGTGCAGCTGTTGAACACATGCAGGTCAGATGGTCTTCTCTTCTTTTCCCTGTCAGTTCATCCACTGTAAGCAGGAGTGGGGGTGAAGCTGGGAGGTAAGGCTGAGGGAGGGAGGGAAGGAGGGGGCATCAGCCAGAAGCCAATAGAGGTAAATATAGGCCATGGAGTGCAAGGTTCATTTTTGCTTCGCCAGCCAATTTTGCATGTGATTATAATTTGTTGTTGATTATTTTCTATTGTAGACAGTCTGTGTGATCAAGTTGTAAAAATGGCTGGCAAGTTTGGGTATTCAGAGGACAGGGGAAACACAAAAAAGAAAGTCCTCGTTAGGTGGAAGGTATATAAGTGGCTCAGGGACAGAACTTGAATAGACAGAGGGGCCATTTTTATTTGCATTATTAAAATATTCTTGAATGGCGATCGCAAAGTACTGATAGGAAGTGGCCGATGTGTCTATTCAAGTTAATGAAGGAAAGAGGAGGAGAAGTCATAGCACATCTGATTAGCGTTCTGGGGTCGGATGGATGGATCGGTTATGCAGACAAGGTGATCAGTCAGAGGAGGGATTGGACTCGGGGCCGGGCGCATCTTGGCTGGCCTCTGGCTCTGCAGTGGCAGGTGAGGGCGGGGGCGAGGGGGGAGAGGGAGGGGAGGCAGGCTGCTCCTGGCCGTCGTTGTTATCGTCGTAGGTCCTCCTGCTCTCCCCTGCTCCCTCAGCAGCGCTCTCCCCCCGCAGGTGGTAGGCGGCCAGGGACTCCTCCAGCACCGTGCGGTACTGCCCCCGGTGGTGCAGGCGGAACTGCCGCAGAGCCTCCAGCAGATGAGCCGCCGTGCTGCCACCTCCCTCCTCACTCTCCTCCTCTCCCCCCGCACAGGCCTGAGGTGACACGCCAGGGGTCAGACTCTGCAGGCACGCGCCATGTTTAAACACACACACACATCTAACAAACAGTGGCACAATACTCACATTATTGTCACACAAATAACTACCACACACTAGTGTGACGGTGTCAGAGACATTCTTGCACCAGTCGAACAGGCCCATGCAAACGCTACCTCTGACCCTGTGACCAACAACCCTTTGTGATATTCGCTGTGTGGTGTAACAGAGAAGGGAGGGGGGGGGGGGGGGTCTGCACCCACACAGCCCAGAGAGAAGAGCCTGCAGGTCAAGACTCCACTGACATGAATATGACAAATACACTCATGTGCCCTGCATACACACACCTCCACCAACACACCCACCCTTCCAGGCTGTTTAAAACCACTGATCTCTTATTTAGAATAACAGTTGTCAAGTTCCTGTGGCTTTAACGGCTATTTCTTTCCTGATTTATTTATTTTATGTTTATTTGTACAGGGACAAGTATGTAGCAAAGACTAATGCGAATGACCACAGCATTATAGCCTAAACTAATTTACAATGCCCTTTCCCTAATTCTCGAGCTGGAATTTGATGTGAGGTTGCACAGCTATATTTTCCAAGTGCTCTGGAGTGGATTTACAGTATATTGTCTATAACTGTATTTACTTTAAGTTATGAGAAACTCTACAATCAGATCATTTTCAAATGTACCTCTTCACATTATTTTTTGACCTATGTTAAGCATCTGAAATGTTCATTTAAAATCTTTGGGATATAAATAAATGGTGGCATGACTTTGATTTATGTTTTTTAATACACTACACAATCTTTCTGAGTGCATTTCTCCAAAAAACATTACTCAAAACAAAATGACCAAGCAAAAAGCATTAACCTCTGAAATGAATCAATTTACAATTGTGGTGTTTTGTATGTATTTAGGAGAATGTGTCTGAGAATGTATTCACTACTTCAAAACGTTTAAAAAGTTTCCTTGCATGATCATGGCATGGGTTTTGATGCTTGTGGTGTGACCTGCCCTTCTCTGCCCCGTTTGCATGAATCATTTTCATAATAAAACTGATATTATGTAAAATTATATTATCCTATTGGTTGATTTTTGCCTGACTGAGAAACAGAAGACTGAAGCAGTATGGAATGCAGAATGACGTATGTGCAGAGTTTGACACGAGAAGTCTGTTTTCACATTTATATGCTAAAGCAGAAACATGTTGCTGTTCATAGATTGTGGATTTTTCAATGAGGGAGAAGATGTACTTTAAGGAGTCCAAGCAGTATTTTTTATGTTTTAAATGATGATTGTATATAGTCGACGTGTCCCCAACAACTCTAACTGTACAAAAATGAGGCCAAAATATTCTGGATATGAGTGCTGCCATCTTGCCCTGGTGATGTCATTGGTGCCAAAGTCTGCCCAGTAGTGATTAAGTGGTGGTGCAGTTTGTGCAAGTTCCCGCCCATATACACGGCTTACTCAAGAAGGGCTAGTTGTCAATCATTACGTTTCACCCAATTTTAAAAGCATCAAGTAACTAGTTAAAACCAAACTTGCCAAAGAAATTACACTTGAACATGAACGACCTAAAATGACAGAAACCATCTTTGGGAAAAAATTACTTGATGTGTACTTTGAGTTTTCAGTCCGGCCCATGTCCCATCTGCTAACATGGAGGGGGAGGGGTTTATGACCTATACTGCAGCCAGCCAGCACGTGGGAGCAATCAAGACATTTTGGCTTCACTTTTGGGGAGCTGCCATGTCGTCCATGTTTATATACAGGCAGTGGTTTTAAAACATGTTTTGAGGGGATCTTTCAATATTATATTATATTTATTGTGCACAACTAAATTATCATGGTTATTATGGTATTCATAAGATTTCAGTTGAAAGACTTTCGAACAACTCAGATGCTTCAGTATTATCAAACCGTTAATTCAGGTCAGTTACATCATCCGGAGGTTTTTGCTCGTTTAAAGGATGAGCATTAAGAGGTTTCTTGAGGTCTTACTGTATGTCGTATTTCAATACAAATATTCAATACGCTGGAGCCACTGAGCTATCCAAGGTTATCCCGTCTATCCTCCACCCTCCTTCACACTTTATTCTCTCTCACGCTCATTCTCACATACATACAAGAGTGTCCTTGCCTGGGCTGGTGTGTGTTTATGAGGTCATGTTGAGGGGACGGGAGGATGGGGTGGGGTGAAAGGGTAAATGGGTGACAAGTTTGGAGAGTGACCAACTCACCCCTTCCTCTTCTTTGTGAGGGTTCAGCTTGTTGTACACTGCCTCGATCACGCTCCGTCTGTAAACACACAAACAGCACACAGCTTGCCGCTTAGAGAAGACAACAACTCGCTTCTTATTACAAACACACCCTGTTCAGTCTTTGCAAATTTCTATTGATTTTAATGGACCTACAAAAGCAACTGAGTCGATACTTGAGCATCCGCTGTTCGCGCATAAAGACACGACAGAATCTCTTGGTGAATGTGTACAGGTGATCTTCAAATAGCCCTTTTAGTCTGACCAAAAGGTCTAAACCCAGAGATATTCTGTCAACTAGAATTTAAGACAAAGGTGATGATGAATGTTTGGGTGCTTCTGAAAAATTCAAGAACGATGAAATCATGATAATGAAATAAATTCAGGTGCCCTTTTTTTCAACGCACACACAGTTCCATGAGAAATATGCATGGATGAATATACAACCTATCAGAAAAGTGAAAGGTAATTTACACTTTGAACCAATTACTGTTCACAAACTGCGTTAGTTAGATCTGGTATTTTCTTTTAAAGGCTGCTGGATATTATCATATTACTTTATTCATTGTGTAATTTATCTGTAGCACTAGATAATAATAGACTAATATGCTGAAAATTAATCCACTATTTAGTTATTTATAGTCATTTTTCAAACAAACAATAGCCGTCATATCTGGTATTAAACTGAAACTCTTTGAGGTTCGGACTGTTGGTCAAACAAAACAAGCAATTATAACAAGTCACACTGGGTTGTGGAAAGTTATGTCTGACATTTTATAGACAAAATGATTAGCAGAGTAATTGATAATGAAAAGAATATTTGATTACAGCTGCTTTTATTGTATCTTATTAATATCTCTAATGTCTTTTTGAGAGCACTTTGCAATTCTATTATTATGTAAAGATAAGTGCGTTACAAATAAAGTTATTATTACTGGCGACTTGTGACATTAGGGATAAAACTTCAATTATGACTTCTGTGTACATTAGGAAGCAATATCCTAGTGGTAAATTAGACACGAAATAATGTGTGTGAATTGTGAAGTCTGATAATATTTTATAGTAAGTTGTATGTGTGTAAAATGAAGTTAAATGTTGTTCCAGACTGTGTATTTACTTGCTGGCCAGGCCTCCTCCAGGTGGAAGGTTGGGGATATTCTCTGTGGCAATGCTCCTCAGGACAGACACCAGGTCAGGGACTCCAGCCTCCCCACAGTTTCCCAGTAGCTCTACACACAAACATAAAGAGGACAACAAGTTTGTGAGCAGTTATGTTGTACTGTATACTGAGGCAAGGTTATTATACACCAAGATTTAGGTGTTTAACCACCACCTTCCTCTGAAGAAACGGAGAAACCACCCATACTCGTGGAAAAATCAGATACGCCACTGCTCACGTTTTGCAGCACTACAGTGCAGCAGACTGATTTCAAATATTTGTACTACCTAAAGAATGTTTATTTTGTCCTCGTTATGTCCACAGAAACTGAGCACAGTATGAGGCCACTTGTTTCACCTACCCTTTCTAAAAAACATTTTTGAAAGGGGCATTGAAAAGACAGCTGGGCCTAAAGAGCAGTGAAGGCATTTAGCTAACTCTGAACAGATACAGTTATATTAATCTACCACTTGTTACAAATACAGCACATCAGCCAGTAATGGTTGAAATGCTGGGTGTATTGATAAATAGTAAAATATTTCTTTTCCTGAAAAAACCTGAAAATAATAATAGTCAACTATCCAAATTAAAGCATATTTAAATCTTTGTAAATCTAAACGTAGATTAATGTAACTGTGTCAGTTATGTCTGTATGTGTGAAAGTGTGCGTGTGCACATGTTTGTGCTGACCCTCAACGCGGTTCTCCAGGTATTTATCCAATTCCTCTTCTTTCTTCACGGCCTCCTCAGAGATCTTGGGCGATCCAGGGAAACACACCAACACCACACTCATGTTGTCCCTGCTTCCCTGCAGGAATAAGGATAGGCATAAACAGACAAATGAAATCTATGTAGTACACAAGGTAGATTTTTGTAGCCGTTTTTTTAAAACTGTGACACAAAGATGATTTTAAACGACAACGTGATACTGGTGATGTTTTGGTTAACTCACCGGCTAATTCAAAAAAAAAGAAAAAAGAAATTTGTCCACGGAAGTACGTCGATTTTGTATAACGTGTGTCCGCGCGTGAATCATGACCCAACGATGTGGGTCCCTATCTAAAATCTTAAGCTGAAAACTCTTAAAATTGTAAAGGTTCGTATCACACCCGTACAACTGCTATGCACGAACACTTAAACATCCTGGAGCACTTTGTGAAGAAAGGAGCAACAGCAAGACAGCACGGCTGTCCTGTTGGGTTTTTTTGGTTCCCATTCAAGCATGATATATTAGGATTATCAACACATCGTACTATGGAGTTGGTAAACTGTGCCCACAGTTTATCAATCCATTACCTTGGTTTAGTAAACTGTGCCATTATGCCAGAAACCTATGATCTCAGATTAGCAACATCACCATGTTAAAAGTAATTTCTGCAACGCTGCTGATGTGGTAACACGTTAGACTATGCGTCATCAAATGTTGTTATTCAGCCATTTAATGTTTTCCGTTTCTTTTAACAGTCATGTATCAGAGAGAAAATTGTTACAAAATCAGCTTTAGAATAATCGATAAATTAGTTGCTAGATTAATCGACTAATCGAAAAAAATAATGGTTGGATTAATCGATAAATCTTAATTGTTAGGTGTAGCCCAAGGTGAGAGAGATTAAAACAGGCAACAAAAGCAATTCCTGTAGCCGCTTTTCATAGTGAAAGTTTTTCAGTGCAGAGGATTGCAGACAGTGTAAGTAATGAGTGATAGCAGCTGGTAGTAACATAGGCTATTAACTACTACTAGTTTAAAAAAATCTGATAATGTTACATTGGCCGATTATTATTTTCTTTACACAACACATACCATAAATAACCATTTTTGGAAAGTTTTTTTTTTTTTAAGAGTCTTTAGGTTTTGGACTGCTGGTTTGTCGAAAGAAGAAATCTGAAGGTTTTACATCGGGCTCTGGGGAATTGGGATGAGCTTCTTTTTGTTTTGTTTTTTTTTTTACTTCTTTTTTTGGACATTTTATAGATTAAAGACTAATCAAGAAAAATAATCAGCAGATTAATCAATAATGAAAATCACTTGCAGCCCTAGCTGGCGTGGATGTAAACGATGAAGGTCTCAAAATGTAAAAAAGAAAAAGGGAATGTACTTGACATGTTTGTATGACCTCAAGCATACATAGCAATGCGTTTTGGTGAGTAACACTGAATGTGAACATAACGTTTTGATTTTTACAAGGAAACTCTTCAGAGCACCTTTATAGTAAACACTGTTTTTTCTTGTGCTGTTGCTGGAATCATAAAAGAAGGATGAGTTGTGATTTGGAGAAAACAGCAGTCAAGCTAACAGCTTTTCTCCAATACAGAAAAATGTTGGAAAAACTACCGGGCTGTAATAAGTAATAAACATTTCTTGTAGAAATCCAGCTAATCATTTACAAGTGTTGTGTTCTTTTTTAAAAATCTTTTGGGACTTTCAACTAACAATCATATTCGAAGGTGGTTAATTGATTATTTTTTGGATTGATAGATTAATCGTTCTGTTTTTTTTTTATTTTTCACATGTACATATTTCCAAAGCACAAGGTGACTTATTCAAATGTGTTTTGTAAGACCAACAGCCCAAAATCTTTAATTGACAATCTTATAAGGAAAAAAACAGCAAATCTTTACAGAAAAGTTAAAACCAACAAATATTTGGCATTTCTGCTTTAAAAAACACAATTAATCGATAATCCAAATATTTGCAGTGCAATTCTCTGTTGATTGACTAATCACTTCATTTCTAAACTCTTTAATTACACCCTATAAACTTATATGGAATTTATTCACTTGCTGTGTTATACAAAGAGAACAGCACAACCTCTGGCTGGAGGCCATAGACTGAACACTGGACAGCATAATAATTGGCATTTATAGGACACACAGTTACAGACAAGATAGAACTCTGGCTAAACCAATGGGTAGTCACTGGATATCAGTACTCAATACCTTTAAGGTATTGACCGACACAACCCAGGGCCAAGTAGTATCAAAAATGACTATTTAGATTTTTTTTCTTGCAGCCAGTCACCAAAGTCATTCTTTGATTCAATGCAACGTGTGATTGGCCCTCTACGGCAGCAGTTACAACCCATACAACCTTTGGTGTGGCGAAGTTGAACGTGGTGTTATGTGACAGTTTGGTGGCATTTCACGCACCTGAAGGCTTTGTTTCACATGCAGGGTATCGAATATGGTTTTGTATTGGCAAGAATCTGGCGATACGATACGTATCATGATACAGATGTTACAATTCAATGTATTGCAATATATTGTGATACTGTAAGCAAGATGATATATATTTTCATCAGCCTGTGGTCTTCGTGTATACACTAGCGATATATGCTTACTTCTTCCTGTCTCTGTTGATGTTGTTACGTTGGAGTGGAAGAGTCAAATGGCAGAAGATAGATTACAACACTGCCATCTAGCTGTTGGGGGTTTAAACACAACACAGAATGAACCACAGCCTCAAATCTTTGCATGTAAATTATTAATTAAAAATCGATACAGTATCACAAAAGAAAATATTGCCATACTCAATTGTATCGATGTTTTCTTACACCCCTAGTATCGAATGAAGTACTCTTTTGGTATCAGTATCACCTAAAGGGTACTGTTATTGGTACTGGTATCGTAATGTTTTAAACGATACCCAGACCTAAGAGTCACCTTGTCATTACCTTGTAAAAGTCAATGTGGTGTAGAGAAACTTTCTGTAAGTGTACAATGTTGCATACATTACAAAAGGCAGTGGCAGCAGAGGAGATTTATGACAGCGTGTGGCTGTCATGTGAGATAACCCACCCAGTAAGATAAAAATAACTAAGCTGCTATACATTTGCTGGTTCTTGGAGTGCTCTAGGAACAAAATAAGTGATACATGAAAAGCAGGTAACACTTTCAGATCGACATCACATGTGAAAAAAAGCTTACCTTATGCAGACAGGTGTCCACCACTGAGTTACAGACCTTCTCCAGGTCATCGCACACCAGGAGTCGTGAGCGGACAAAGTCACACAGCTCATCGTTGGACATGACATCCCAGATTCCGTCACATGCCAGCACCACAAACTCGTCTCCTTCGGCCGCCCGCTCCAACACACACACCTCGGGCTCGGGGCTCACCAGCTGCTCCGTGGGGCCCTTACCATCCACACATTTGTAATCATAATCCCCCAGGGCCCGGGACACAGCCAGGGAGCCGTTTACCCTCTGGATCATGACTGAGCCACCAGCGTTCTGGATGCGCTCCTTTTCACGGGGGTTGCAGGGCTTGTGGTCCTGGGTGGAGAAGCCCACTTTGGAATCTCGACTAAGCATGGCTCGCGAGTCGCCGCAGTTAATGAAGTAGAGGTGGGTTGGGCTGAGCAACACGCACACAGCTGTTGATCCACTGCGGTCAAGGCCCTGCCGCAGGTCAGAGAAGCTGCGCATGTACTCGTCAATGTTCAGGAAGCCCGAGCGGATGCCGTCTTTCACACCCTCCACGGAGCCAGGTCCTGAACTGAAGTCGGCCCCTCCTGACAAGATGTGTTCCAGCAAGTGGCCGGAGCAGTAGTTGGCCACCCGGGAGCCTGCGTGGCCATCGTAGACAGCAAAGAAGGACCAGTCGGCGAGTCCATGGGGTAGGCCCACCACAGCTGTATGGGCGTCCTCCATCTCCACCCGCCAGCCCTGCATGGAGCTCAGGCCATAGCGCAGTCCATTACCCTCACCATGGGCACTATGCTTCTCCGTCTTCGGCTTGTCCAGGAATGCACCCATTGCTGCCTACAGCTGCAGATTAATCAAGGAAAGAGAAGAAAGAAACATATAAATGGAACCATTACACCATCAGCAGCAAGGACAAAGAAGATCATTTATAAGTCGGCCACTTTTATCCTAATGCACGACTGCACCACAAATATACTGTATAAAGAGTTAAATTTAGAGCTAGACGAATTAATTTGCCAACTATCAGCCTATTACAGATCAGTGTATGTCATTTAGCAACAATATCACCATTCCATAGTTTGTTGACAAGAGTACTGAAAAGTTCATTTTCAAGCTTTAAAATCTAACCATCTTGGTTTGTATCTTGATCACAATTCTTTAAAAATGAAATCCATGTCAGCCACATCAAGATTGTTGTTTTGTATGTGTTTATTTAAAATATATAATATATTTAAATGAATGTAAACGATTTACATAAATTGAAATAAACAATATACAAAATCCTGAATCTGACTGACTCAATGTCAAAACATTACAAATGTGAGTGAGGGAAAACTGACTACGTTTCACAGGTCTACAAAAGATCACGTACTATTCTATTGTCTATAACAATATCCTTGGTACTGTAAATCCCTGTGTAAATCACCAGTTTTTGGTGTCAGTAGTTCAGTAGGATGCTTCATACTGTGATTACAGAGTGCTTTTAATTACTCAATGGATGGTGAGAGCCAGAGATCCTGACATCAAGACAAAGATAGCAGAGGAGGAACCACAGTGTAGAGGATTACACTGCTGCTGCTTCTTTGAGCACACAGAGCTTCTTTCACTCTGAACACATTAACTAATAATATTAGTTAACTTGTTGGCAGTATATAGAGTGTGGCATTAGTGAATAAGCAGGGCCTGAAACGCTCACCCTCCAAGAGCTGAAATGGAAATGAAATGTCTTGGAGGGTTTGTTTTTGGCATTTGCCTCCACTTTAAACTTCCATTAAACATCCATTCTGACTACCACACACTCTCTGTGACCATGAACCACACTCGAGGGCTGGATATGAATGCCAATGCAGTCAGGCAGACACACAACGTCTTTGTTTTGTTAGCGGGCATTCTGAGTGAAAACAGTTTGCGTTAAAACAATTCAAGTAGTGGTGTTGGTACTGGTGAGACAATAAATTAAAATCCAGGAAGTCCAGTTTGAGTAAAACATCAATTAGTTTGAAGGTTTATGAGATGCCACAACATATTATGAGGAGGGACTTTACTACTCTGGAAAGTGTCACAGCAATGGCCAATGCTGTGCCTTGAAGGATTGCATTGCTTTCAGAGCACTGCTTTGGTAGAGGCATAAAGGGGACAGAAACCTTTCCATAGATAGATAGAAACAAAAGATTTGGTTACCAAGTGAAATTATTATGTATTGAATTGCTTCTGAAGTTTGTTTTACAGAAAAAAAGTGCAGAAGAATGTATTAATATTTTAAAAATAGCATTTCATCATGAGGCAGAGGCTTTTGCAACACCTCTAATATGGAAATGTTTGTAAAATATATAGAATGAGTAAGAGTCTTAATTGGATCCGTAGGTCAAAAGGAAATTTCAAATAAGAATATTCTACTAAATAAGAAATGAAAAAAGCTCTAAAACTTCCCAAAATGGATGGTTTTACATTAAAAATGTTATATTATTTTGGTCAAAATGCCACTATGTAATTTACAAGCAACTGTATCTGAAGACACTAGCACTGGTCCTTACAGTGGCCAGTCTTCAAATGCTCAACTGCCTTATGCCATATCTCTGGAATTTCTGACATGCACTATACTTTGCCATCGTACCAATCAATTCTGACCTAAATGTCAACAACTGCTGCAGTATGGAGCTGCTTACAGTACGTATTGCTTGGTGCAATACGTACTGCACTCATGAGATCTTGAAATCAATAAAAGGCGCTAAAAATCGAAAGCACCCCGGGCATATCTTTTGTTTTAACATATTGATTTCTTGCTCTGTATTACCTCCCACATGAGTGCCCAAAAAAGGCTGGTAAATGCAAGGAGTGACTACAGCTCGTTTCAGAGGAACGTGTATGTGTGTGTGTTTGTCTGCTCTGCGCATGTGTGCGGTGTTATAGTCTATGTGCAAGAAAAAGAAGCTCTATAAATACACCGGGCCGGTTTAGATTTCAAGTCCAGGGTGGGGTAGTGGGCCACGCCATTCACATTTCTAGTGCTTTACTGATACATGATTGTATCAACAGAATTCCCTCTATCAGGCTCTCACCACCAGCTACTGCCGCTCAGAAGTAGCCCAAATGTTCATGTATGGTAAGAAAGCATGTTCACATATGTGTGTGAGAGAACGACAAATCTGTTATGTTCACCAGCAGTGATTCTCTCTAAAAATAAAACAAACACACTGCCATTGCCTAGCAACCACCCACCCTGCAGGGCAAACATCCAGGCTAAGCTTCATTCAGCGACATCCCCCTCTCTGTCTCTCTCGCTCTAAAAGACACACACGCACACATTCAGCTGCCTGGTAGAGAGAGGGAAGGGGAGTTGCATCATCCATCCATGAAAGCAGTCGCAGCAGCCAGACCCTGAAAGGAGACATGCAGACTGCAAGGGCACATGCAGATACTACAAGATTTCTCTGGCTGACAATGGTACAAGAGATTTCTGGCAAAAAAAACACACCCAGGGCACACAGAAAACCCCCCCAAAAATGTCTCCATTGAGACATCAGACTGAAAACCAGGAGCTCTCAACCACCCCCTCAAAACTGCTGTCACGCTTGCTGTAACCACAGGTCGAAACCAACGCCCCCTCATGCTAAGACGCACACGTCTGCCAAAAACCACTGGCTACAAAGAGGGAAGTGGAAGGTCGGGGATTACATAATCCGGCAGAGAGCCTGACTGCTGCTCTGAGAGCAGGCACACTCACACAAAACAGCTAACGCTATCCTGGAAGCAAGGTTAACTCGCAGCTTCCAGCACTGTCCATGTGTATATAATCATCAATACATGTTGTAATACACTGGGACTTACCCAGTAGGTTTACATTTAGATAATGTAATGTAAGACATTTGAAGGCTTTTTCCAGGAACTTCTAGACCGCTGAGTTGACACCTACATCTAAACTTTTGTCAAATATTAGAAATTGCCTTGGTGTTGCCTTTGGCTGGGAAAATGACTAGTCAATAAGAGCCCTTATGGGTGACACTAAAGTGGGTAACAACACAAAGCTATCAGACCAGACTGTTCATCATGCAGTATCAGGTTAATGATGACACCCAGTCCAACTATGGTTGGCTAGCATTAAGATTTAGCTACATTCGCTTTCATGTTCATGAGTCCATCTATTTTGCGTCATATCATGACAAAGCTTTAGTTACTAGCTGCCTGGATCTTTAACCTTAAATATCCAGAACAATGTGACATAACAGTATCGATTGAGAAAAGAGCCGACTGATGGTGGGAGCAGATTATAATTTCTAACTTAACTTCACTAATCTGCTTGCAAACGTTATGTTCCAATACCATTTGTTCCTTCCTGATATGAATGCCGGTACCTGAACTTTGCATATTGGCTGATACCAAGTACAAATTCAATACAAGTGCATTAAAAATAATAATAATAGGAAAAAAAGAAGAATAAAATAAAAATCTGTATAACCCTAACCCTGTATGCATGTTATATTATGGATGTGATTTTAGTTACACAAGTCGCTTTCTGTTTATGGATATTGGCTCCTTGTGCAGCAATTTGCTTCCAGGTGTGCTGGATGCTGCTGGGAAGTAACAGGGTTCTGTTTCTAATGAATAAATTGTGTTCTGGATCAGTGCATAGACTCATGTATTTGCTGATACCAGATCCATAGAGTGCATCTTGTTTGCCTCAATAATTTGTCTCAGCTTAATTAAATTGAGCCTACCATTGGTGTCAGCTTTTATCAAGACGTATCCAGCAGAACATGTTGAAATGGCTGTATGTTAAATATATATATATATATATATAGTCATCAAATTAAATCAAAATAATAAAGGTTAAATCTACAAAATCTTTCAAAAAATGAATTCCAGTTTTAACAGACAACTAGACATCTTTTCATTCTTTCATCAGTTGCTCCAACAACAAACTGAGACTTTGGGGGAAAATGGAAATTAAAAGCCATGAAATTAATTAGTTTTTCCTAAATTTCCATTATTAATGTTTCAGTCACATTCTGATTCAAATTTACTCAAAGTTTTATGTCTTAACAAATAAACTATGCCTTTGAAAGACCTCCACCGTGATTAACCCAGACACCTCTGTTTTCACTCTCAGTACACACTAAATGTGTTCAGTTCCAGTAAAGGCACTTAAGAGTGCACCACATAAATCAGCCACAAGATTTGTCTATACTGTCATAATCACCGGGGAAATCCATCACTGGTCATTATTAAGGCAAAACAGAGTCCTCGCTCCACAGAAAATATCAAGACAGCAATGTCAGACTGAGTAATGGAGTGGTGATGAAATGGTCATTCAGTGTGAATACCAACCTGGCAAATAAATATAATTAAACTTCATGGGCTTGGCACAATGGTCTTTTAAATCAAACCCTGACATGAAAATAATTTAAAAATCAAAAGGAGCACAATATTAACTCTGAAGATAGGCAAAATAATCTGACACAATGGACTATGATAAATACACTATATTGTGCTGGTCCCACTAGAGATGTGTCCAGGTGAAACTAACCCAAAATCAAGGGGCCACATTCTTCAAGACCTCAAAGGCTGAGTCAAACCTGCGTCTCCTATCGAAATTAGTCTTGACTCACAGAAATCAAATTATGAAGCAGTGAGACAGTTCTTGTCAACTTGTTAGCGCAAACGTTTCATGATATTTTCTTGTGGTTTTTCTCATTGGTCCAGTCGATATGACGGACTCACTGACAGATGACCACCTGAAGGAAAATATATAAATATATATGATATGATATGCCATGTTTCCCTATATTTACAATCTGAGGAGGACCCCCTGAATGTGCCATTAAACTAACCAAACCCAAGTGGATTTAAGGTCACATTTCACAGTGGCATTTGGGGAAGTGCCTGGAATGGGACGGCCTCGTCAAACTGTTACGACGTATTCAGTCTTGAAATAGGGACTTTGAGGCAGGCAACCCTGAATTGGGACATAGGCCCTGTTGTGTAACTGGTTCCCTGTGGAACTGTAATGACTTCTAAAGCCACCATATCCAATGATATCCATTCACACACCTGAAATTCATTAGTTTTACATATTTAAATGTCTTTTTATCTTACCTGCTGAAACCATTTTAATCTTTATTATACTTCAACTCTGACCTTGCCTTGCCACCCTTTTTACGTTTCTTTTATTACACTCAGAACAAAAGTGTATAGAGCCAACTTGGAGTAACACACTTTATTGACCCTCTATTTCTTCATCTTCCCTTTGTGCACTAACCTACTGGAGAGTGCTTCCAAGGTAAGGTAACAAAGGTTTTGTGTTGTCTGAATCTAGACACTATTCAAGAAGAAATGCAACTCAACCAATCCGGGCAGCAGCTTCCTAGAATCTTCTTGAAACAAAGATTACCCGTCTTCAGAAGAGACAAAGATTATCTAGCTACTAAGATACTATCAGGAATCCAGCCAAGTCTGTTAATAATCACAAAATGCAAATAACATCATATAAAAATTGAAATATGGCTATTCTGTGTGTAACAGAGACAAAAATGGTGAGTGGAGATTTGTTTATTTTGTTTCTTGTTGCATCACTCTTCTCAATAGATCTGACAAACAATATCAACAACAGAATTTACTTTCTTTTAAAAAAATTGACACCTATCGAATTGGTCTGCAAATAATTGACTGCAAGTGATTGTTTTTATTAACAATAGATCGACCAATTCCCATACTCGCTGGTGATGTCTCCAACTGTCTTGTTTGTTCACCTGAAAGTTCAAAACCCAAAGATATTCAATTTACCATCACAGAAGAATACCAGAAGCACAAAATCCTCACATTTGAGAAGCTGAAACCTGTGGCTGTTTATACATTTTATTTTTGTTTTTAAAAAATACTAATTAATCAGTTGTCAAAATAGTTTCCAGTTAATTTTCCATCAATCATCAATATCATTGCCTTTCTACTATATGTCATCCAACGCGTCTCTATTTTTGATATCTTTATGTAAAAACAAATGGACATTTTTTCAAATTTGTACAAATAACATGACCCCAGTATGAAGGAACGACACTTATTATCAGTGTACCAACATTAATAGCAAATATTGGTCCTATGCAAAAGCTTATATTCCAAGATTACTTTGTCAGTAAAATCAGCACAGGAAAAAAAAAACCTGTATGGCTCAGTGCTACCCAGTTGCCCTCATGTTGAGGACATGCCCTCAGTGACTAACCTAAGTAAGCAAACGTGAAAGCTGCAGTTGAACTGTTTTACGCTTAGGCTTCTCACAGGGATAATTTTCAAAACCAGTGCAAATTCTTTCCTATTATGGAGGACCAATGTGCGCTCCAATATTTTTAAAAGCACTTTGTGACACCTACAGTTCTTTCAGAGCACAGCCAAGGCCTTTAAGATCTTGTCAACAAAATGAGCTTGTTGGCTGTCTCACTCTCCCACTGACACTGTGTCTCATCTGCACCTCAGTCTTTACACAGTGATTGCTGACTCAGATAAGATTATCAGCTATTGAACTCCTCCCGCATCTGGCTAGCAGGGCACAAGCCCAACACCAAGTAATGTTATATACGTATCACCTGTACACCTTATCGCAATCAGATATGCTGGAGAAGGCGAATAGGGTGGCTGCCAG
Organism: Hollardia meadi; assembly: GCA_037974645.1. Lineage (NCBI taxonomy): Eukaryota > Metazoa > Chordata > Actinopteri > Tetraodontiformes > Triacanthodidae > Hollardia > Hollardia meadi. Next base: position 32,814 of record JBBPCS010000952.1, on the reverse strand, counting down.
GCTGAAATGTGAATTTACCTTAGCTTTACCTAACCCTTAGCTTAGATGACAAACCTCTGCAATATAGTAGGGCACTTTAAAATGGCTCTTTCATCTAAGATCATTTAAGATTCCCAAACTTTGAGGGTAATAAGAAGAGATAGCAAAGTTGAGCTGCTCACACCTCTGGCCCTCTTTACTTGGGAAGTCAAGAGCTTCACTTTCAATCTAAAAAATCTTAGAAAACATTTTCTTTGCATGAAGGAGTTGGGGGAGCACTCTGTGTTACTGGCAGGGTGCCTGCTCATTGATAAGGAAAGTCAGAGTAGAACTAGACAGCTGAGAGAAGACTCTTGTTTAGAGTGAGTCAAACTGGGAATCAGCCCTGGTTGTATGAAAACTTCCAGAAATTCCTATTTCAATATTGGCAAAAAAAAACAAACAAACCTGAAGACAATTTATTGATTTGATTATTTATCTAAGTTGTTGCAAAGGGTGACTTTCTTAACTGATCATATCAAACACATCACAAAACGTTTAACAGCAGGCAAGGTTCAAGAAGTTATTAGCAGGAGTCAGCATTTCACTGCAGATTACTCTCAAAACATGAAAAAAGACCAACAACAATAGCTCATAGAACCCAGAGGTTGCGTTGGACTTTTCCTTTGTCCGTCATTTTGACAAACAGGGTCATAAAAATTCGGTCATAATCTATTATTATCTGTCATTTTAATGCCAATTTATTTTAATGATACACAGAGATAGCCTGTTTAATAACATTCAATTTTCAAAAACAACTCGATCACAATAACTTTTACGATACAGAACACACTACAGATGACGCCTTTATAAGGGCATGTAGAGTAAAGATGAACTGAGACACAGACCGTGCGGTCACTTTTCATGTCACACGTCACATGAAGCAGATTAATGACTTCTTTTTTTTTTCCTGCAGTGACAGCAGGGCGCAGTAAAACACTGCAGCCATTGTGGCTAATCAGGCAAATATGAACAATGCTATTTTACAGAATTAGACCATTACAATTAAAATATGACTAAACCAAGGGATTTCCTGATCCTGCAAGGACTCCCTTCACCAGGAGAAAATCCTGCAGCATGGACTCCTTCTGGCCAAGGTGTGCTTTTGCAATGCTCTGTGACCCGTAGTGGTCACAGCCGTGCTCCAAGGCCTCCAGTACGCAGCTCTTCAACGCGCTGTCAGCACCAAGATAGCAAGACACACTGAGGACGGTGTCATGAGAGAGATGATGGCCACATGCTCCAAGGGGAATCTTTTTTTTGATAGATTTAGTTACCTCTGCGATGTACAGCTGGTGTACATGAGGTTATCGACAGTGTCGCGCGTGCAACACTTAACGTTACAGTAGCTTGCCCTCATTGTTAATCTGTCAAAATGACGGACGGCCTTCAGATTTTTCCGTCATGGTTAAAAAAGTTCAGTCTATGACGGAAAATATCCGGTTAACATGACCTCTGATAGAACCACAAATTGAAAGGCCATTTTTGTCAATATTATTGTTTATCAAATTTTCATAAAAACAATTTTGAGTCTTCGAATTATGGCTGATCACAAGTGCTCACGTAGGCCTATACAGCAGTATATCAAAAGCAAAGTTTGGAGTTACCAACCAAGCCCATGTTTTATGGTCAAGGCAAACCCTGTACATTTTAAACAGCTGCTCTCTGCCTTCAGACCTGCCCCTCCGTGATAAAGCCTGGAATATATGCAGTATATAGAAAATATTATGAAGAAATAAACATAACAGTACATAGCTGTTGACTTTACTGTATCATCAATCAACTTAGGCATGAAGCACAAAACTTAGACTTGTACAACTACCTGGGCGACAAACACGCTCCATAGGAGATCGCAATAAAGTTTTCATCAATAACAATGACAAACTTGGGACATTTCTACTATTCATGGATAGATCTACAACCCTGCTTTAGATTTATGTTTTACACAACATCCCAACTTTTTTGGAATCGGGGTTGTAACAGCCTATCACACACAGCCAGTCAGTCTGCAGTTTTTAGCTTGCACGTCAAAATATATGCCCATTTCCCACCGCAAAGCATTGTTTGAGCTACTGGTGAAGAAAGTAGATGTGAACGTGGATGCCCTCTGGGAAAGAGGGAAAATAATGAGTGGAACCAATTGGCACAAAAGTGACACAAAGGTGCAACAGTATGATCAATTTATCAAACACCTGTTGAACAAGTACAACACAAACATGCAGAAACGTGATGTCTTTGGCCACTCTACTGGCAGTAACTTGCTGCCCTGCTTAATCCACACCCGATTTGTTTTACACAGCCACACTTTATGCTTAAGTGCTGAAAGTGAACTCACATTATCTTCCAAAGCTGAGGAAATTTTTGACGAAAAAGGTAACAACTTTAATTGTATGCAAGTGGTTTAGATATCTCAAAAGCAACAAAGCACAGATTAAGACGGTCTACAAAATGTCGTTGGTCGTTGCCAACCAAAACAGGAAACGCAACAAATCTTCAACCACCTGAAAAGGTATCATCCCAGCGACCTCACCCTTATTTTAACAAGTTAAAAGGCAAGCTAACTTATACTGTTTTGTTAAGTCAGATGAAGCATGTTTGCAAAGTTAAATGTTTAAATTTAGATGTTGTTCACTATAATATTTGATCACAAAATCTATTCTAAACCAAGTCATGTTTGCACAGTTAAATGTTTGCAATTCTATTTTTTATGTTAATAAACTACATTCCAAAGTTTAAACAAAGAACCCCCTGGTTTCTTCTGACTTCAGTCATTATCCGGATGCTCTTCAAGCTGGCATCATTAATCAAATTATATACTGATAAATATTGATATTGATCAGTATTGAAAAAATTATTGTGATCATATTTTTTGCCATATTGTCCAGCCCTAACATAGTTAATTTCACAGCTATTTCAGTTATTCTGCGCCGAAATACCAACATAGCATTATCTAAAAAGTTATGCTATAGTATGCTATGTATTGGTAATACCTACACTACGTATACCAGTATGTATGACATATTTCAGGAAAATAATGAGCAGTAGGGAGTCGGTAAAGTGTTGGGAGGAGCAGAGCTGTTGCCGCAGTGAAAAATTACTGGTTAAAATCACCTAAGCAGCTTGTGACTCTGTGGGTCTCTGTATATTGATAATTAATAACTAATAGTAAAGAGTGTGGTCTAGACCAACTCTACATGTTAAGTGTCATGAAATAACTTTGTTGTGAATTGGCGCTATACAAATAAAATTTGATTTGATTTGATTTGACTAACATCAAGTGTTATCATCTTTGATTACATTTCAGGTGTACTGACTGATATCACAGGCCTCAACAAAAACACTAGACGTGAAAACGGGGGCTTGCGGTTATCATTACCCTCTAAGGTCACAGCACGCACAACAGAAATACAGTAGCCGCTTAACTGGTGACGTTACTGTATGCATTTTGGTTTGACACATTGACTGTTAACTCTAGATATTAATGTGGCTACAAAGCTAACGTTACTTATTGAAATTAATAGGACCTACGGCAGTTTCTGGTGGTGTACCTGTTTATATACCGCTAAAATTAAAAAAGATAAATCGTTCTAAATACCAGTACAGTGCCAAGCTAACATCCCATTGCTAATCATTGACACCTAACGTTATATGACAAAGTCCGCTAAGCTGTTATTAGCTAGTCATAGCTAGATTAGCTCGCTTGGGAGCAAACTAAGCAATGGGGGCCAACGTGTCGTTTGACTGTTAACAGTAGTATTGCTTTATATTCGCTTCATTCAGAATTGGCTTACCATCGTTGGCGGTAGCCAAGTTACTTTGAAACTTCAGATGATGGATAAGGTTTTATTTTGGCAATGGCCTGTACGCTAACGTTACTGCACAACACAATTTATGTTGAATGAACCGACTGACTGTTTTTGGAAAAGCGTTTCTGTGTTAAATACCAATCCACTGACCACATGCTCCATCCCACTTCACACTGGTCCCTCTACGGAAAGGCCTAGTGTGCTTGTGTTGACATGAGCTAACGTTAGCTGGCTGGCTAATGTTAACTTAACAGTTAGCTGTCGTTGGAGCCAACGTATTTCTCCAGCTTGTCAAACTCATGCTAATGACGTTAGCACACATACTAGCATGCTACTTACGTTCTCCTGCTGCTGCGAATGTAGATCCACTCTTGATTATCTGCTGGATTCTGCTTTTGTGTGAAGATATGTCGGTAACCTAGCTATCTAGAGAGCTAAAGTTAGCTAGCTAGCTATGTTATGTTTCCTTATTTGACAAAAATAATCGAGATTGGCCTCAGAAGAGCGGCGATAATTCCTTTCTCGGTGGTTCCCTGCTTGGACAGCGTTGATTTTTACGCATGTTTGACGCCAGTTCTGTCTCTCGCATTAAATGAAGACAATTCCGATCGTTCCAAAACAAATATGGTCACTGAGAATTGGTTATATTATACAACACTGACTAATCTAGCACTTTCTTCAATTGAAAGGCCAGAGCTATCCTTCGACTTTGGGTGCTGAACAAGAGGAGGTGTTATTTTTGGCATATACTCGGTGATTGGTTATAACGTCCAGGCGAGACGTCTGTTAATTGGCTACCTTTTCTGTCAATTAGCTCTGCCCCTGTCCAAAACTACATTTTCATTGGTCGATTACCGACGTTTTGTGACGCGCTGGGACTGTAGAATACACTCCTAACCAGTTTTGGCGTACGCCGAAGCCAGTGTGGATAGGCGGAGTCAGTCTTGTAAAAATAAACGTTGAACGTTGCGGAGGGAGCCGACTGACCGCAAACGCCAAGACTCGAAATATAAATAAAATAAAATAAAATAAAGGGTGGCACAGTTCACTTTCACACTCTTCTTCTCGTTCTCTTGTTTGGAAGTTACCACGCACACTGGCATGAGTGTCCCGGAGTGAATAACAAGCGCAACTTAATTCAAATACAGCATTGAATGGGTTCTATTGGTAGCCAATAAGAAAGAACTAGGCTATTAAATTTTATGTTCAGTTTTACTATCATTCTCTAGAAACTTTATCAATTTTATCAAATTTATCAATTTTCAATCACTCACTGCAGCCTATATTTTGTGCACTACAGTTGCATATTACAAAAATAAATCAAGCATGACAAAAATCTCAGGGGAAATAAATAGAAACTGTGATGCAAGGGTGTTGAGAAGCTGAAGGATCACCTTTACTGTCAAGGTCCAACACATGATCATCAGTTAACTAAACAGAACCACATCCAAGGATATTTTCTTAAGCAAATTTAAATTAATATTTGGGATTACATTTGCATGTGCAACAGTTTTGTTTTAGCTTTACACTGATGTTAGGTGATAATCGCCACCTTGTTTAGGCATAGCAGCTCATTCTGCAGGCATACATGTGATTTAATGTATCACTTCTTGAGTTAAATTTATGACACTTACAGTAAACACTTAAATTTAACTTAAGACACTTAAACATTGACCCCTGCAACACATGATCTTTTTCTACATACAGCAAAAAGAACTTACACTGTTATCTCCACACTGATCGTACCTCTGGGAATATCATAGGGCATAGTAATTATTACTCCCACACTCTTCTATATTAAGTTTTTGTTTTTTTAAAGAGGAACTGCAAGTTCAGCACAGAATCTGGTGAGGTGGTACAGTGAAAGCCAAAAGAGGAAGGAAGCACTTGGAGCTCAATCCAGTCTCAACATACATCTGCAATAAACACAGCAAGGAACTTGTCAGATGATCATCCAACAGTGTTCAAAAGTCCTTCTCCAATGTCAGAATAGAGTTAGGAGGTGGGTCTCATTCATTTTTTCTGTGGCTTGAATGGGCATGAAGCTCTGCGATTCAATCATCAGTAAAAAAACAAAAAAAAAAACAAAAAAAAACAGGAGCAAATAGATATTATTTATTAGAATATTAGAATATTGTTCTTTGATGAAAAGTTAAAGGTACAAGGCTTGTGTACATTAAAACGTAAGGTGAAATGTTAAGATTCTCAAGGTGCATTTCAGCAACAAATATCCATTCAGTGAGCTTAACTAACATGCGCCGCTAAAGATGGGAAGGAGCTAAAGATTAAAGTGTTTAGAGAACTTACAATACTATTATTGTAAGTTCTATTACTATTAAATTAATCAGATTTTGGATTCTGGGACAATTTAGGATGAACTTGATAACTATGGCGCCACGTTTTATTCACTCTGTCTGTTCACGGCCCTCTCTGGCTTCTTTTTCACAGCCACGTTGGCCAAGGTTCACAAGTAATGTAGTATGTTGAGCCATAAGTTACGTCAAACTGACAGAAAACACATGACCGCTCAGGAAAAAGTTGAAATATAGGACATTATCAGCGAGACTCTCGTGTTTCTAAGTTGAGAAATATTGAGGATATGGTTAAAAATAGGTTCTTTTCAAGTATACTAAACCCTTTATTCAGCAGTATAAGGACTTGCTTAAAAATCAGCAAAAAGATTATACACAGGAAAATATAAAGAGAAGACTGGGCCAATTCTTGCATCACCAGAGAGATGATATTTTAGTAATTCAAATAAACGAACTCAAATGTAGGCTGCAGTAAATACAACTGGGGTGGGAAGATTAAACCATAAACACTGCGTATAAGTGTGTTTATAAAGATGTTTAGTTAGATAGTGTATCAGTGGATTCGAGTTAGGGTGTGTGTGTGTGTGTGTGTGTGTGTGTGTGTGTGTGTGTGTGTGTGTGTGTGTGTCAGGGGAAAGCAGGGCTTATCCGTTGTCATTTTGTGTTTCGCCCTCAGGATTAGACTTGTGTCTTATTAATGAAAAACTCATCAGATATCAGAACAGTTCCCCAAGGAAGCAACCAGGGTTATGAGACACAGTTCAGATTAAGACCTGGTTTAAATGCTGTGTGTGTGTGTGTGTGTGTGTGTGTGTGTGTGTGTGTGTGTGTGTGTGTGTGTGTGTGTGTGTGTGTGT
>JBBPCS010000952.1:0-24633 GCA_037974645.1 Hollardia meadi | reverse complement strand
ACACACACACACACACACACACACACACACACACACACACACACACACACACACACACACACACACACACAAGGATACAGATACAACAGCCAGGAAGTGACAAATAAATCAGGCCTAAAAAGGATTGTGGATGGGAAGGGCCTTAAGTGACAAAAGAAGGTGTGTGTGCATGCTAAAACTTTTCTGAATAGCTGGATTTGTGAGAAGAAATAATTATGTAACTGGCGACACACTGTTCTGCAGCGCAGATTAAAGCACATTTACAGTTAGTAAACCATGATCAGAGCTACAGAAGATCTAGAATCTGTTTGATGCAGTTGTACCGCCATCTAGTGGTGAAAAGCTGGTTTCACAACAGAGTAGCAGCTCCAACTGTCGACCGACAGGGGGCGCTGCGGAACGACGTACTTGAAAGAACAGAGGAAGCACCCCTGTCTTCAATAAACAGATTTAATACGAAATAAAAATGTCTTTCCAAGATGACTGTAGTTGATGAGCTGCTAAGATTTTAAAGTGCTTTTCTCCTTTATTATATTACTTTCATTTTTTCAAACTTTTTAAATATTCTTATTTTATTCTTCGGCCAAATAAAATAGTGTTTGACATGACAGAAACTACTACTAATAAAAAAGGCTAAGCTCTAGAGATGAGTTTTCAGTAGCATAAAATAAACCACAGATTCAGCAGGTCTGATGGGAAGTTTGGGAGCTATAACTGTCACCTCTGGATTTAAGATAAGAGCAGGGAACTGACAATCAGATGATCTGAGTGGCCTGCAGCAGGAATAGGGGGGCTCAACAACTCATATATGCAGGGGCCAAGCCTTGCAATGCTTTGTATGTTATTATAAAAATGTTGAAGTCAATTATTTTACTGAAAGTCAATGAAGGGAGGCAAGAATTGTGGTGATCTGGGATAGTCGGCTAGTTTGTTAACAGACAAGTTGCTACAGTTTGCAGCAACTGAATATGAGCCAGAGAGGACCGAGAGATGCAAGCAAAGAGGGAGCTACAGTAGTCTAAATGAGAAAAGGTTAAGGTATGTACAAGAAGATTAAAGTATCTCCATTAACTTGACTAGAAACAAGGTGAGAGCTTCGTAACTTGAAGTTTAAAGTTCAACTGTTGGTCCAAAAAAAAAAAAATCTATATTCTCATAGGTGATCTAGATGTTGCTAGCCAGACGGCTAGTATAGTGGTTGACCTCTTTAGTAAAACAATCGGGGCTGTTCAAAGACCTCAGATTTGTCAAAACTGAGACGGAGATGTTCAATTTGAAAACAGAATAGGTCCAAATATCAGCCCTTGATGGAGAAAAAACATATTTCTACTTTATCTTAAACTATCTTAACTTTCTATTTTTATTCTAGTAAACCCTATTTATGTCTCTTTTTTTATATTGTCTTGTGTTTCTTTTACATCTTGTTCTAATGCCCTTTGATGCCCCATGTAACTAAATATAGATTAGTTAACTTGTTGGTGAAAAGTGCTAGGCTATACAAATAAAACTACCTTGCCTCATTTCTATGGCATCCCTATTCTACGTAATTGTACAGAGAAAACAAATCTTTGGTACAACTTCTAAATTAAAGGACACTCTACCTTTACCTCTGTTGTTGAAAACATATCCTTTAATTTATCCTAAAACCCTTTTTTATGCATTACATTGGCACAATGACACGTGATGTCCAGAATGTTATGTAATTTCACATTACATCGGTTATTCTACTTTCATCATACAAGCGTGTCTGTTGACAGAAGCCAAGTGTATTTAAGGACTTTAAGAATTGTACTTGAAGATACCACCACTGTTATTAGGGGGATCACCGTCTGACGTCATTACTGCACAGTTACAGGAAGTGCCCTTTTGTTTGGTTTTTGGGGTTTTCCTGCATGTCGTCAGGTGAGGGTTGGTCTAAAAACACTGCTCCAGGTGAGGCTCGAACTCACAACCTCGGCATTGCTCTGCTGTATACTGTTATATAAGTACCGCGCGCTAACCGATTGCGCCACTGGAGCTTCGGCGGAAGTTGGATAGAAAGTCGGTTTAAGAAAGAAACAAGCGCGCGTGAGGAACAAATATTTTCTATTTTTATTTTTATTTATTTATTTTTTTAATCATTGGAGTTTGGGATATAATGCGGCCTTGACAAGAACTTCTCGAGTTCTAAAGTTACGGTCCAAAAGCTTACACCAAGCCGATTTACGTGCTGCGTTCAAGTACCGCTCACAAAGCCGTGACTTCCAACTACAACAGGAGCAAATGTGACTTCTGGGGTTTTATTGTTCGAAAAAAAAGGCCTACATTGTGGGTATAAAAGCACGTTTCTGTTGACTGTGTTAGGTAAATATTTTAAAAGGAAACAATTAATAATGAAACTTGTATAATCTTGTTATGCTTTTGTCTTTTTACTCTTTATTTACACAAGTAACCAACAGTTAAACAGAACACAATTATACATTAATTGGTTTTTAAATCAATATGTTGGTTTAAATAGCCTACCCTTCTTATTAAGGCATCTCACAAAAAAGAAAGCTAAAATAAACAGCAACATCTATAGGCTAAACACAAGACTCATTATCATGATAAATGTGGGGTTAAAAGGAACTGGAACATAATGGACTGGGTCAAACCATAGGCCTAGGTGATGTAAAAATGTAGAACATGAAGAAATACTATTAATTTAAGTGGTTCTTATAAGTTTCCACTTTCCATACAGAGGAGATTTACCGCCATGTCCTGAATCCATATCGCAATCATATCAGAAATTAGAATTTAGGCCTAATTTATCACATCATTTACGAAATGGTAGAATGAGAAATCACATTTACATTTCATTCTGTAAAATGTGGCTTTATCACCTTTGTTGTATAGCTCCAGTGCTCCATACATGTCTGCTGAAGCTAAAAACTTACTTTGTGCTTCATAAAATTTCTTAAATTTAGACAGTACAGACAGTGCAGCAGCACTGGGGCCCCTGGGTCTCTGTCTCTTGGTAAAATATAGGCAGGAGCAATCTATAACAAAATTATATGCTTATTTTTACATAAACTATTAAGAGTACCAAGTAGATAGCCAGCTTTTAAATTATTATGGTATGCTAGCTAATAGTTTAGTAGATGGCAGGTAGGCTATTCCTAGCAGCATGTGCGTCATAAATAGTAACTAGCATGCACACACGTGCACTGGGGTCCTTCGTAACTACCTTACACCTCCATAAAATTTTGACATTTTGTTTCAATGTACTTGTGCCAAAATTTGACATTTTCCAACAGCAACTGAAGGCAGCAAATTCCTGCAGGTGTTGCCTGTATGTGGACGTTCCTGTGATTTGGGCCTGTTTGGGTTACGCCTCTTAGTTCCAGCCACGAAAAGTGAGTGTGCTGTCCACTTTGTGGCAACAGTTTTTGGGAAGATCCTTTCCTGGTTCAATAACATTCGACAATGCCCCTGTGCACAGCGCCAGGTTCATAAAGTAATGTTTTTTGAGAGTGGAGCACAGGCTGCAAGCCAGGCCTTATCACCCAGCTCCAGTGCCCAACCTCACCACGTTGACCGATCATAAATGGGTGTGGTGTTTAGGTGTCCACTGGTGTACACGTCTAAAAGTGCTCCAATTTTGGGGCAAATGTGCAGCTGTTAAAGATAGCATGATGTACATCTCATACATCTGCTGAGGCTTCTTTTTCCTAATCCCCTGCAGTCCCATTTCCCCACAGCTGAAAGACAAATCCAATTACAACATGTCAGGTTCAATGTAAGTATTGTTGTGCACTCTCAAACTGTATAGAAAATATGGTGGAAACAAAAACACCAAGCGGTTGACTGTAAAGCTGCATGCTGCGAGGAGAGGGTTGCAGGAAAAGAAAAACACACACACATGCAGAAGTACCTTGAGGCAGGCTGTAGGCTTCCAAGAACATGATTTATGTTCTGCGAGCACTCCTCATTCTTCATCACTGCCATATTTTGTGAGGGTATTTTACAACGTCCGCACACAGGCCACAGTGTGTATCATCTATTACACTCCCCCCTCAAGAGCAACACAAAGAGGGACAGAGAGACAGAGTAGGTGGCTGGAAGACAGGGCGGGCTGTCAGATTATAACACCACAAAATGACTCACTGAGACTGGACACCATAACCCGGCATGTTGTTGTTGTTGTTTTTTTATTATTATTCTCAGCATATTCATAATTCAACACATGACATACAGGAAACACTAACATAAACATTCTGAATGAAAGAGAAGAAATCATGATGTGACCCAATCGGTCTGCGGAGGCTCTCAGAGGCCTCAAAGACATGCGGCGGCGATGCCAGTTTTAAAACTCATAATCAAACACGCCTGAAGGCTGGATGGGTTGACCCGGCAACCTTTTGAGGCGTCGCCCTCTGGCAATATTGTCGTGCAGCAGGGAGAGAGAGAGAGGTCTGAAAACAGGACTGTTTGGCTTTAAAGATTAAATGCAATAAAGAAAATGCATGTTAGGAAGCAGCTGCTGGCAAAGTTTCTCATCGTTTTTGTTTTGTTTGTTTTTCTTGCCTCAAAATGTTGCAGGTCCATCACAGCCTTGAGGAAAATATGACAGATCCATGCCCTTTTCTGCTGCAAAGGAAGTGCTTTAGTACCCATGTTAGGGCTAGGTAGATACAGTCAGCCATAGAAATAGGATGAATAGATTTACAGTGCTGTAATGAGATATACAATATATTATACACTGGTTCACGAGGCAGGCTTATGCTGTTTGATGTAAGCTCGCTCTCTATTTCTTTGCCTTGTTATATTTTCCTGGACATTTGTCATGGACAACTGACGGCTTTTTGGGTAGAGTTTATATAATAATGCCTACAGGTTATTGTTCTTCAGCGTCACCTCCCGCACACAGATTTTAAACTTCAAGAAGGGCGTGAAAAACTGCAGGCGAAATACAATTTAAAGCAGCCGTTTCTTAAAAAGGCCGCAAGATCAGTCTTCGTATAGCGCATTTTCCTTTTAACGTCAGCGTTGGGACATTTGCCTCTTTTCCAATGTTAAAAGAACCTCAGTCACCACAAATGTAATCCCATCCCACCCCCCCGTCCCTTCCCCATGCCCCAACCCAAACCCCTTCCCAAAATAACTTCATACAAACTGATAAAACTTCACAACAATTCACCATCGACACAAAGGTCACACAAAGTTCTGTCGTTATGTCCATCCATAAAAACAAACTAAGAACAGCACACATCAACATCCACTCGTTCTCTCATGTGGCATGATCACACATACAAATACACACTCTCTGCCGCACAATCATGTGCACCCAAATACAGTATTTACACATACAAACACATTCCCGGGGGATTCAAGACAGGCAGCACTTGCACTCAGGTCAGGTGTATGTTTCTATTGCATCACATCCTTCTGTTGCCAAACAGTTAAGATAGCTTGTTTAAGAGTTGTGAAGGATTATAACAGTATTTTCAGGACTAAAAGCAAAGGAGGGATTTAATGAGAGAGTAAGAGGTGATCATTTATTAGTGTAAATGCAGTTGGCATGTGGAGGTCAGAGGGTCCAGTCAGTCGTGGATGACGATGGGGCCTCGCATCCTCAGGCTGGGGTGAGGGTGCGGAGGGGCGAGGACGAGCCCCTGTGGTGGGCCCTGAGAGACCCTGCGCAGGGTGATCTGCTCGCAGGGCTGCCGGCAAGCGTGCCTCAGCTGGGAGCGGGACAGCAGCCGTCTGGCCCTCCTGGAAAGGGTGGAGACAAGACAGGACATAAGTGCAGAAGAAAATACACTGATGCAAAACCGATTTCAGTAAAAAACAACAACTCTGAATTACTCCTGATTAAAAGGTCAGTCTGGACCTTAAAGACAGTAGTTAGTGTCATAGTAGACAAAATAATTTCATGGGTTTATCCAATTACTGTTTACAAGGTCAAGAATGAGCCAACAATTTGAAATTTGAATCTACAATTCAATGACAACTGGGCGACTCTGTCTGCTGAGGAACATTGTGATCGAAAGCCCCCCCCAAAAAAAGAACAGATTTTTTTTTTCTCCAAGCTAAATTTTTGTTATACTTCTTATTAAACTTATAAATTCCCATGCCTCTTCCTAGATACCTTCTGTTTTGAAGCTGCAGTGTGTTCTGGAGTTTTATACGACTGTGTTAGGTGGTAAAATCCGGACACTTTGTCATTTTAAAGCAGCATGAATTGATTTTTTGGGGCCACATGGGGGCAGCAGGACAAGCTATAAACTCAATTGACATGTTGTAGTGGACTAATTTCCCATCCAGCAGACATTAGCTACATTAGCATTCACCTGATGAATGTAAGTTCAACATACACACTCATTTAGCTCTGTTTGGGTCTCCACCAAAACAAAACAAAATCTGACAATTTAGCTGCTAATTGCTCAAATATGTTAATGAGCTAGTCTGTTGATGTTTCACACTAAACAATAACTAACAAAAAACAACGAGCTGAAAGACGCTAAGACGCTCAGTAGAGCTGAGGGGAACTGCAGAGATGGGTGATAATTCTCTGTGGGGTTGTCGCTAAAAGCAACCCCGTTACACACAGTAATTTGATCCATCGTTAATATAAAAATATGGATTGAAGCAGCTTTAAAAAGATAAAATAACAATTATTTTGCCAGCTTAAGTCTTAGCCACATGCCCATGATCAGAACCAGAAGTAATTGCCACTCTAGCTTGACAAGATTCTTTTTTTAATGCACTTCTCTAGATAGATTTTGACTGATTGCTTGGGATTTGGAAAATTTGGGCCTTTAGGTTTGTTTAATTTTTTCATTGATTTTCTTTAGCCTTTATTTTAACCACAAGGTCTCTTTCACACTCGACAATTTTTGGCAGTTTTGTTCTTCATGAAACATGTTTTGAATGTGTTTGTGTGCCTGATATTTAAACAATAGAGCTCAGAATTCATTAGCAGCCAATAACCCATGATTTCAGCTTTCTTTTTCAGGAAGTTATAGACAGCCATCTGTGGGAAGACATTGTTTATGTGTGGCTGACCCTCGGCCCGATGCTTCAATTAGTTCTAGCTACTGCTCATTACTGCAGCCACCTATGGGCAGTAAAAATGGTGCCAACACACTGAAACAATGATGAAAGTGGCTTTGGGTTGTGGGTTTTATGAGACAGCTTATTTGTCATGTGCACGATTAGTTTACCAACAGTTTGGCCATGATACATGCTTACAGGACTTAGGTGGCCAGTCGCTTGATTGTTTGGCTTTAAATTTGTTTTCATTGCTTCTGTTTTTATCACTAAGACAAAGGTTTCTGTTTTTCCAGACACAGAAAACAGAAACCTTTGTCTTACCGAAGTGTAAAGTGTAAAGCCTCACCAGCAATATCTGACGTATTCAAGACACAAAATGAAAAAACTAATAAAGAGAGAAAATGTGAGCAGAAAAGTTCAGTTTAAGGGCACCAAGCTGAGGTCCCAGGTCTCGGAAAGTAATTAGAAACGACCATGTTTTTTTCATTTCTGGAGGATTCACTGAAACAGAGTGCGAAATTTATTGAGCATCAGTGATAAAGTTTTCTAATACACATATCTGTCATGAGGCAAGAGAGAGAGGTAGGTTACATCTCTCCAGGATTTGCAGGCTTATAAAGAGCTCGGTGGTAATTTCCAGACTGCAGCGGGCTTTGTGGCGTGACAGGAAGTCTCATTTCACAGCCGACAGCAACCAAGAGCACTAAAGCAAAGACCATGGGGTACACTCATAAATGTTCAACACATCACTAATGGAATTTGTTCGGAGACAGATGCGAGATGCATAACCACAATGTTTAGGTGATTGCTCGTGGTTCCCTCTCGGCCGTCAAGGAAAACACTTTGAAATTTAATGCACAACAAAGCCTTCTTGACGTGCTCTAAATTTTCTTTCACTGATTTCTCAGCAGGATCTTTTTCTTGTATTGTGAACCGGAAAACACATCAGTTTCCTCTAAGATCCCTGCTGTTGATGGATCGAGCGCCAGAGCACTCATGACGACTGTGTATATTATGTTCCTTGCGCATCCGATTACAGTAGATGTGTATGAAAGTGCACGCGGCAGTCGAGCATCTACACACATATCTTTCAAGTACAATGGACCCTGACATTGATTATTACACAGCATGAAGCGTGCATGTCAGACGGCAGAATATAAAGTGGAGAAGAACATAACATTAACATTTTACTCTGGTGGCACATTATCTAAAGCTCCGCTGTTTGTCTGTTCAGCTGGCCGTAGGGATGAGGAGAGCAAACATGTAAATCCACGCACAAACATATCAAGCTGTCTCATTTACATTTCTGTTTCGCCTTCTCTCGTTCTGTTTTCTAATGTTTCTCTCATGATTTCTCTGTCCGAATCCAACTTTACTTCAGCAAAAGCACCAATACTACAATGTAAAAAATACTTCTTTTTTTTTTTTTACATGTAAACTGTCCTGCTTTCAAAATTCTAATAACCTAAAAGTACAGAATCAGAAAAATGTCCTGCATCAAAAGCAAAAATCCAAAAGTCCACAGAAATGTATTGTTGTAACTATTTTATACACAGTTAAGTAGTTCATTTCAGTGGTTCCCACACTAGGGGTCGGCCCACTCCAAAGAGTCACAAGATAAATCAGAGGGGTCCGGAGATAATTAATAGGGTAAGAATGAAGAAAAAACAACATTTTGCCACATGAATTTGCAATAAATTGAAGACTTTTTTCTTATCTTTGTTTTTTTTTAATGAAATATAGGATAATTTTACCTTTTCGGGCATCTCGGAATATTTACAACCACTGGTTTGATCTTCAAAAATGCATTTTTGTTTATAATCTTATGTGTTTTTCTTCATTATAATCCGCAAAGCAAAGAATAATATTTCCCTCTGAAATATAATGGAGTAGAAGTATACGGTAGCATAAAATGGAATTTTATAAAGCATGTACTTAACTGCAGTACTTGAGTAAATGTATATAGCTACTTTCCACCAATGATAAGGTACCTCAGTATTTGAACTTGCCAATAAATTTTTCTGTTCCTTTTTTAATGTGTTTACTTGATTTTTTGGGGGGGGGACTATTTTTTGCTGCGTGGTTCTACGGATGGCAGGTCGGTTGGTCGGTCCAGCACTTGGTCCAGACTGAAACATAGTGACAACTATTGGAAGGATTGCCACGACATTTTCTATTAACATTCATGGTTCCCTGAGGATGAATCCTAATAACGTAGGAGATTCACTGACGTTTCATCTAGCGCCATCAGTCTGGTGACATTTTTGGTTCAAAGTGAATAACAGTCTTATATTTTCCCCCACAAGACTACGGCAGTATTATGATAATTTATGGATCCCTGACTTTTCATCAGCTTTATCATCAGGTTTTATGATCCTCTTTAATGCCCCATGTAACCTATGTTACAAAAAGTGTTGATTTACAATCTCTATATGCTTCTGTTTCTCTGTAATTGCCTCTCTTGCGCCCATGCATAAGAAGGAAGTGATCTCCCACTCCTTCTCTCTGACACACTGTGCTCTTCATCACACTGAGAGAATAGAGTGGGATAAAGAGACAGAGAAGGGGAGAAAATTAAACTTCACATCATTTCTCATTAGCAGCAACCTTTCGGAGCAGATCTATTACTGTCTTCTATTCAGAAAAGCATTAATTGTCTCAAGGAGAGCAAATTACTGTATAATATAACAAAGGGTGCAGTATTCAGAACCATGGTATTGCTCAAAGACAAACATACAGCCACCATGATCTTGGTGCAAAGTGAGTGATCCATATGAATGCAGCCATGGTTGATGTGGTAATTATATTTCCACTCAAGGCCCAGCAGTGCCTGGCTCCTTGCTGGCCCATCTGCACCAGTTAGCGTCTCTAATTTTAGCCCCGACGATCGGAGGGCGGCTGTGAGGGCCGGGTGCCATGGCTCATTTAGACACAAGCTTAATGGAAGAACATCTTTCTTCCTCACATGCAAACATTGACCCATTATGTGAGAGAGTGCGAGTCTATGCATGTGTGAGAAAAATAAAAATGAACTGATTTTTTTTTTTAGCTGTAAAATATAAATGCATGTTTATTAAATAGCATATTCAGTCAATCAAAATGGGGAGCAATGGTCAGTGTTTGGAAAGAGAAACAGACCATGAATGTGAGTGATCTGCTCTTTGGTGCTCTTGAGACATTTATTGGGCATTCTTTTCTAAATATAATACTTATGCTGCAGTAGTTTACAAGGCAAAAAAAAACCCCAGCTTATATCAGGGAAGCAGAGAATTGGAGGATGTTGAGGCTTCAAATTTTGTGAAGAGCCGTTCATGGAGGAGCTAATCAATTTAATCTCATTTCCATTTGTTCAGCATCAACTGAATGCATTATCAAATGTTACATTTCTTACTTTTCTTCAAACTCAGTGCTAGGCAGCAATAATTAAACGTGGAATGCAGGACTTGTGTTTGTCACCAGAACACAAGAATGGCAGAGATCAAAATTTCCCAATCCTAACATGCTAGCTTAACTCACCGCTCACCGTGTTTCTCAGCTGTAGGAGCTGTATTGGTGTTTTTAAAAGAATAAATAATTCAAATCAATTTTGATTTATTTTACCCTTTACACCCCTAGATGGTGCATAATGACAACAAGACTGTAGGCTTCACAGGCTGCCACTCTGTTTCAACTCATTGGGTCCGTGTGAATTTAGGCATCTGTTTGTATATGTATATTTGTGTGTTTGTGTGCGCATGCCACACAGCTGTCTTGAGGTCACCACACGACAAACAATAACCCCCAAGTTTCCCGTCACAGCTCAGTTCCTCCTGTCTGCTGTCGCTCACTTCTCAGCATCACTTGCTTTCTCTTCACACACATACACACACACACACAATCAGCCAATCAGAGGTCAGAAAAGGGTCACCTTTGCTTACCTGGTCTCCCGGGTGACAAGGAAGAAGCTGTCGTCAGGGGCATCGATCCAGTTGGGACGTCTCTTGCGGATCATTACTCCGCCGCGGGTGTTTCCACTGCTGTTGCGGCCGTTATGCTGCAAAAAAAAAACCCCCCAAAAAACATATAATTTTATATGGCGCAGGTGTACATGATTCGTTTTTTGGTTTTTTTCATGATAATAAGACACCTACCAGGAGAGGTCCACCTGTTGTACCTGGGTTCTCTGCAAAAAAAAAAAAAACAAGATGCAAGGTATGCATGAGGGAATCTGTCACTTGTGAATTGATTAGTTTATTACTTTTCCTAGTTACAAGTGGTGCAACAAATAACTGTGTTTCAATTTCAGTAAAAATAGTGAAGTTACCAATAAAAAACAAAGTGTCAGACTGAAGTTGAATCATCCAAATTATCCAAATGACCCCCATCTGCTGATTCGTTTTCATTAGAATTAGTTGTCATTCTCTCCAACGAGCTAGTTTAGATAAGAAATGGTAGAAAAGGTTATCAACTCCGGGTGTATTTCCACTAATTTAATTTTATCAAGCAAAAGGATGACAAGAACATTAGATATTGACACTGTTTGGTCCCCGAGGTTCATTCACATCAGAAGTAACTTATTTAAAAGCAACATGGGATGCATTTTCCAATTTTTTTGGGGGGGGGGTGTAACAGATGTAATACAAGTTATGACTTTCTGCTTCTAGGCAGGATTAAGTTCAGTAATAACAGTTTCATTGAAAAACAAGTCATAATAACTTGTGTGGAATTACTTTAGCTGCTGTTTTTTTTTGTTTGTTTTTTAAAGAAATGTGTGCTTGTGAGTGCACCTGAGCGCCTGTCTGGCTCAGCCCTGCTGTGGTGATGGTAGCTGCGTTTTCCCAGCATGCCGTGGGGGCCGTGTGGGAGAGAGGAGAGGAGGCGTCGAGGGGGAGGCGTCTGCAGGCCCGGGGTGCGGTGGGAGCGAGGTGCGTGGGCTGCCGGACGGGACTCTGGAAGAGACACCACACTGGAGCTGCATAAACTGACTCCTATAGACCATCTGAATCATTTTTACTCATATTCCTTTGATTATTTAGTACAATGGAGCAAAATGAGTTTGATCAAGGTCACATTTTACTGCTCAAACATTTGATTTACCTAGAAACTGCAGGACACTGGTCAGAGTGCTCCTTTGGGCGGCTCTGGTTTTGGGTAGGCGAGTCCCCTGACCTTCCGACACCCTTAACATGTCTAAACCAAACACACACATTTAACAAATCAGTGCAGTGTCCCTCAGGCTGCATGATCCCTCTAATGAGATACTGACCAAGAATACTAAATACTGTTTAACATTTCAGCAGTCATGCAAGCAAAAACCAAGGGTAGAATTATTTATAGAAGGTCACTTGTTTATGAAAGGAGGCTTTATGTAAATGAAGATATGTTTTGATGTTTAAAATAAATGCAGCTGCAGTCAAATCACTTTGAGGTGTTCATTTGTTGACTTCCAGGGATGCCATCTCTCACATGCACATACAGAGATGTAAGTACATGCTCGCATGCACACACAAACCAAAAACAATATTGGAAACAAATACATTAAAATATGAAGGTATTATGACAGCAGGCGCTGAAGGCTAAGTCCATGCTGGGGAGGAGGGGAGGCGTGCCTCTATGGTTCCTCTGAGTGTATGTGGAGTTGATGGACAGATAACACGGGACACATGAAGCACAAGGACTCGGAAGAGATGCTTTCAGGTGTGACTTTATTTGAGGTCTACTCTCACATTCACACAGTGATGAAAGAAAAGAGCAAAAAAGAGGTAGAAGATGAGAATATTGCAATAGCTGTTAGAAAATGAAGGATGAGGAGGCAAAGTGGAGGGGAGAAATGGCTCTGAATGGAAAATCCTGACCGCAGGATTTACAAGAGGCAACATGATGGATTCATATGAATACTGCATGATCTGAACACAGGAGGGGGACCATCCAGGAGGACATGGTCCAGTTGATGGTTCCTTATCTGTAAGCCTGATCTACAGAGGGAGATGCAGCCAGCAGCAAAGAAGTCAAGAGCAGCTAGTTATTCAAATTAGGTCCTTACTTCAGCTTCAACCTCCCTTTTCTTCAAGTTTCATCAGTCCAAATCTCATTGTCAACCAAAACACAGTTCACTTTGTCCAATACACTCACAAAAACACACATGATTAACAGCATGAAAAATGTGTGCGCAAAAAGGAACAAAAATGTTTAAAAAAAAAAAAAAAAGTTTTTAAAAAAAATGGTGATGGCAAACACACTGAAGCTGAGGTTCAGTATTTACAATAAACATTTGTGGCTGAGACAAGTTGTTCAGCCCTGACAGCACAGAGTGGGCACGCCTATGCCAGGGGCGCTGTGCAAAATAGAGCTTCTCTTAGTAAAATACATTTTCTCTACTTTGAACTTCAGTAAATAAAGGGCTCAGACTACTATGAGGTCCTATTAGATCCTATTACAGTCTACTTGTTAATGACATGAAATGGGTTGTGTATGTGCAGGCATGCTCGTGTGGAATAGCCGTTTAACCAATAAATCTTTGTGTAATTCCAACAGCTACTTTCAGTTCACAGGAACTAAGAACCATAACAGATAAAAGAATTAAAAAAATAAAATAAAATAAAAACACGAATGAAAAGATGATCAAAACTCAAAGTTATGAGGACAGGCAGTCTTTATTGGAAACAGGGGGTGGGAGAATACAAAAACCAAAAATAATAATAATAACAGTAATAATAAAAACAGAGAGACAGACGAGGGGCAGAGATGGGGGCTGATGGTGGGGCAGTCAGGGTGAGGAAAGATGGTGAGTGTGTGTATTTGTGTGTGTCTGCATATGTTGCGTTTTGTCTGCAGGTGTGTGTGTCCATGTGGCAGAAGTTAGGAGGAATTGAAAGAGCTCTTACACTCTGCCTTTATGGCCCCACAGTTAATGGGGACAAAGGGCCGGCGCGCAGCACGGCGCAGCCTGATGATGTCACGGCACATGTGCCGGGCCAGCTTGGTGAGGCGGGTGGCCTGCAGCAGGAAAGCCTGCTTGGTCTTCATCGAGGATTTGGGGCTGCCGCTGTTTCGCATTGGCACCATGTGGTTGGACTGGCGAGGACCGTGACTTCGTGAGCGAGGCTCCTGGGAAGGAAGGAGGGACAGAGGAAAGGACACTGAATATTGTTGTAAAATGCAAAAAAATATTTCTTTTGAAGGCTCTGAAAAGTTATTTTCTCAATCAGTTCTTTACTATTACTAGTTTCCTATAAGAACAAACCATTTTCTGCCAAAGTTGCAGCAGTTGTAGTTATTGTGTATGAGAGATTTCTGAATGTGCTCTCACTGGTTTAAAGTGGACGGGGCTCGGTGAGGTCACTTACTACTGTGCACTGATCAAGATTTAAGGATATTCTAATTAAAACATGAAAACATTTGTGGGGCCAGTTGTCAATCAAATCTGGTGACACTACACCCACACAGTCCAGATGAAGCAGATTAGCAGACAGTTTGAGTTTTAAACTCTTAATAAGAACACCAAAAGTGTGAGGATTTTTCCCACTTCTTAAATTTGATTGTTTTGAAAAAAAAGTTTTCCGGAGGTTCAAAACTTAAAAACACCCCACATCTCAGTACACTTCCAACTATTTTTGTTCAGTAGTCTATACATCATGATGTATTTTATTTTGAAAGTGCAATGAGTCCAAGACTTTGGAGCTGTAGCTTCTGAATGCAAAAAAAAAAAAAAAAAAAATGTCACTCTGTTATACAAAATAACAAGGCAAATGTTACTCTCACCTGTTAACATGACCAAAATACCAACATCACATTTTAGCTTACCACACCAAAAAAAAAAAAAAGACCATACCATGCCATAAACAATACCATAAAATCATCCATAAAATAAAGTACTACTTTTTGGAAGGGAGGCTAGCGGAACACAAGTTGGCCACAATAGGTGCAATTAATAACTTTTATCACAGCTGCTGTGTTTCATTTATGCCAGCAAGGTCCAAGAGTTCTGGGGGATGCGCATGGTGGTTTACATTTTACAGGAACACTTCAAACACATCAAAGATTCGGGGGGGAGTTTGGGTCTCTATTGCATCCAAGACAGATCAGACCAAAAATGGACCTACATTAGAGAGAAGAAGTTCTCCAATAGTGGCCTTTCCACGACACTTAAAATGAAACACAGGACACATGTTGCCTGTGTGAAGTTATTAACAGCCTATATTTGACATGCTGTATGTGATGTTTTGAGCTCACCGAATAATTCATATTAACAGCTCAAAACAGCAATTGTATACTGTATATAATGTTAAATTTAGAGCTACAGTTGTGTGGAATAACATTTTTAGGAACTTGCTTAAAGTGCTTTATTTTTCATGAGATGAGGTGACTTTAAACATGTTTTGAGAAACCTCCTGATTTCTTAAGATTCACCCATCTCCCCCATTCCATCCCATTTGTTTTAAATTCTGACTGAGCTTACATTGCTTGCTGGACTGGGGGAGGTCCTCTCCTCGGGGCCTTCTGCTCTGCTTGGCATCTTCAGGCCTCCGTACTTCTTCCAGTACATCCAGCAGGAAACGCACAGGCGGCACTGCATGTTTGGAGGCCCCCATGAGTACCACTGGGCCGACTGCATGGCTGTTAATTCACAAAACGCATTAATGAAGGTTAGAAGCATTGCTGGAGAAAAACTGGTCCAAAGGCACTCATCATATTGATTTCTCTTCCACGGTCTCAAGTATCTCCCTAAATGATTTGATCAATGTCTGTACATCAAGTCTCACTGCATGCTCTCTAGTAAGTAATGAGATTAGTATCTTTTGTGTCGTAAACATCTGTAGAAGCCCAGTCCACACAAATGTATCGGTGAGACTTATCATTGTAAATAAAACTGTTAGCTTGTTAGCCCTAGTGGCAGAGTAGGTCCAAACTTTGCTTTAAGGAACCGAGTGAAGGGGAGATATTGATGGATTAGTAAAAAATAAACTAACTAAATAAATAATCAGATAAGCAGGGATGGTTAAAAGTAAATGAAAGCTTCTCTTCCAGAGTCAGAAGAGCTGAATAGTGTAAAATAATCCTTTGACTGGCTAACACTGCATTTTTTCTCCATTTCATTTCTAATTGACCCATGTTCACTGCCCGTGTGATTCAGTTTCACACCTGCAATGCTTAAACACACACTCTCACACACACAAGCAAAACTCACTATAGCAGCTCTCGCAGGCTCTTCCCCCGCCTGCTGCATGGTAGGCCCCGGGGCCCGCTCCATTCACCGTGGCCATCTTGCCATTCGTCATTGAGATCTGGTTGGGGTTGGGCTTGTTACTGTCAGGTAGAAGAAAAGGAAGGGATTTTACCTTCTGAGAGAGAGATTTAAGACCGACTGCAGCTGCCTTGTGCAGTGCTTTAAATTAAAACAAATGAATTATGCATCTAACATTGTGCAGCTACCAGTACAGTGATGACACAAACATCTTTAAATGTGGAAATCATGACTTACTATGTGGGGATATAAACCTGCTTCAGCTTGCTCTCTGCCTCTGCTGCCTTCAGTCTCTTCTGCTCAGACAGAAACACAGTGGATTGATTCATTCATTATAAAATAAATCAACTGTTATCTTCCATAAAAGTCCCAGTTTGACACCTTTCGAAATTAACTCGATAGGCAGCCTGAAAATAGGACTGCAGGATATACAATTATTGAATGTATCAATGCATTCCAAATGTGGTGCATCCTTTATCTACTAATAATCTACACAGCTGGATTTCATGAAAAACCCTTTGATGTGAGAATATATGGCATTCTTGTCATATTTAGCTGATTCTCTTATCCAAAGTGGCCTCTTTAAGACAACTATCAACTTTCTAGACTTTTCCTGCATCAAAAATGTACTTTACTTCCGTTTACTGTCTCTTTAAAGAGGTACTCGATCAATTTTACACATTAAAACATCTGTTTATTTGTAATGGGATGTACTACTCAGCCTGTAAAAACAGCTGTATATAATCTTCTGTTAGCATGAAGAGAGGAAGCTTTCTTTAGTCTGAAAACGTGACCTTGATGATGCTAATGACAAGTTTTTTTGACAGAAAACCTGCATTACTAACAAGGACGTGCATGCAGTTTCAAAAAACAGGCAGAGGTTTAATGAAAGAAGCGATTTGAGTGGCATTGCAGGAATTGTAGGATCTAAAATTCTCAAAGTTTGAGCCATGCTACAGACTAAACTTCGAGATTTATCAACTTCTGCTACATCGATTTTAACCGTTCCTTTTATAATCCGTCTCTCACAAGTCCTCCAAATGTATGTAAGTGCAATACTAAATCACAAATATGTAACATACATTGCAATATAAAGGTGGGACAAAAATATTAAATGAAATGAAAGAAATGTAGAGGTTTTGTTTTGAGGTTTTGAAAATACTGAATCAGTCTCACCTGTTGCACGTATCTGTCTGTGGTCTTCCACATGTAGTAGTACTCTATGATACTAGTCAGAGACTTCCATGGCAGCTTCACAAAAGGAAAGTAGAAGTGGTGTGGACGGAGGCAGGGTGGGAGACACACAGAGAGCAAATTAATGATATTAATATCTCATGTTCTTGCCATCTGGGTGCGCAAGCCTTCATGTATATTCATGAGCGAGAGGCATCGTGACCACAGAAGCTGAAAGCTACTGGCTCTGCTTGGTTCTGAGCCCCAGACGAAAACACACACACTCACACAGACACACAGTTATTCACACATTTAATAAGTATTCATGAGCACCTGGTCCCGCCGCATACACCCATACTCTGCCTTTATTGTAAAGAAGAGGTAGAGGGTAGGAAGGAAAGTTCAACAGAATCAAATAGTCATCCCCTGTTGGCTTGAAAGGCGGCTGTTAAACTGATTTGACAAACTTTGTCCATCATGGAACAGTGTGCATTGTCAGCTTGAATTCATGCATTCATTCATGCTACGAAGGATTCCCATTGTAGTATCAATACGTCCATAAAAACTAAGTTTAAAAAAAAGTCACATAAATACAATTGACACATGAATATACAGACAGCTGTGAAGAGATATATCTTAGAATGTTTTTATACCTTTACTCCACAACATGAAGCATCGCCATTATTAGAGTACATTTTAACATATGAACTCAAGCTGACCACAGCTGCAGTTCTCCATTACGAATGAAACAACCAACTCAGAACAGCCATATTTCGAGCCCACAAAGAATCAGCATTTTTGTGTTTAAACAACAGGCAACATTAGCGGATCGTCCTGTTTTTTTAAGTGGATTTACAGTTAGGTTACTCTTTAAACAAGATACAGAGTTTCTCAACTGACAACAAACTGGATGTTAAGGAATGTAGCATGTTTTTCCTGTTCTTCTCGCCC
Source organism: Hollardia meadi (assembly GCA_037974645.1). NCBI lineage: Eukaryota > Metazoa > Chordata > Actinopteri > Tetraodontiformes > Triacanthodidae > Hollardia > Hollardia meadi. Next base: position 6,272 of record JBBPCS010000952.1, on the reverse strand, counting down.
ATCCAACCAACTTCACTATTCTGCCATTAAGTTTTGAAGTTAAAAGATTAGCTCAATTTGACGCTGACTGAGCTCCCTATAGGTTGCTTTGCAGGTAAAATGGTTGACAATAATGCAAAATTTAATGTTAAAAACACACCTGAATATCAAATACAGTTGACTTAAAATCATTAACTCAAACAAAAGATTGAGACTTTTTTTTACATCAAGTATCCTGTAAATTCAAATCACCTACAGCAATTTGCGGTTGCAGATGATTGACATCCCACTAATCCTGACTGACATGATATTACACAAGCCACTGTGTAGTTATGAACACACACTTACAAAGTCTTGTCGGATGTCGTTGAAGTCTTTTCCATATTTCTCTAGTGCCTCTTCAAACATGGCAGCTTCAGAGGCGCTCCACTCCTCCATCTCATCCCTGCAGAGCACTGGGCCGCCCGCTGGCACCAGCACACTCAGAGCACTGGACAGGTCGTAATTATGACGATGCAGTGTGTCCATCGCATGGAACTGCACCCAAATGGACAAAGAAAAGGGGTTATAATATATTATTAAAGTCACCATCAGGTACTGTTGGGTGAGTGTGTGTCAAACTCACCAGTGTGATATCTCGTGAGGCTGCAGCTGCACTCATGTGTAAGCTCGGTTGTCTAACTGAACTGCTGCAGTCCAATGCTCGAGCAAAGGTCCCAACCGCCCTGAAAAAATACACACAAGAAAAAAACAAAACAGTAAGATTCATGGACAACTTCGTTACAGCATAGTTATAGATCTGTCAGTGGGGGCCATTGCCTTTTTGTATGATTGGTTTTTATAGAAAAATAGCCAGACACAGAAAACGCTTCCAGTAATAGGGAGCAAAAAAGAATGCCGCAAATAAGCCGATCATGAATTAAACATAATCATTTGTAATAGTTGAACTGATTTAAACACAAATCTTTGTGTTATTAATTTTTTATGTAATTTTCAGCCATTTTTCAGATCAAAATAAACTGTGATGAATTTACACATATTTTTGGTAGGACAAAACATGAAAATAATGAGCCTTACTTTGGAGCTATTCCTCAAATAATGTACATTTATTACTTTTTCAATTATATTTGCATAATCCTCCACAAACAGAGCAAAAATAATAGAATCGAAAGTAAGTCACAGCAGTGAGGGTTCTAATAATCAAATACTTAAATATGAATTGTGTGATCCGTCTATTAGTGAGTGGAAGTAGTTTCAGCTGCGGACTGGAGGAATCAAGTTCATAACATGCTGCTATATTAAACTGTCTATTTGATCAATATGTTTAGAGAGGTGAATGGTCTTACCGTGCCACCACTAGGAACTGGTCTATCTGTTTGTTGGTGAGTGGACACTCTGGATCCCACAGCTTCTCTTCTAACTTGGACTGGTCCCTGTCATCTGGCTCACCTGCAGGACACACAGAGACAAGAGCTTACACAAAGCATGGGAGCATGACCTTTGTTTATATAAGTTTATATAGTTGCCATTCATACTTGACCCTCATGTGGAAGATTTGCATAAACTTTCAAGCTGCGTTGTGTGAAAGAGGCTGATCAATCAAGTCAATCATGAAACAATGTAATTAATCGTTCCTGTCAAGTGTGGACAATCTGTAAACAAGGAGTGCCAATCATGCGCTTTAACACCAAACCTCTAACAACTACTTTTAATTTACCACCACAAAGGAAAAAAGCTCCTATTATCGCCATTATTTGAGCAAAGCTGGCATATTCTCATCGTTCCAAAGAACAACCTCCTTTCCCCACCATAATCCTTTGAGACCAATCACACACACACACACACACACACACACACACACACACACACACACACTAGGGGTGTGGATAAGGAGGCTAGAGATTTAAAAAAAACAAAAAAAAAAACATTTTTACACATCTCTAAACAACAAAACCTGGAGGTAAATCACATGTCGAGTGAATCATATGCAGTTCGGACCGACCCTCTTGTAGCATTTCAGGTACGTCTGCCTGAAAGCGCGGTCCCACTCTGATCTCTCCTTTGTCTGCTAGAAGGGTCTTCTGTGTTGGGTCATACACCAGCGAATAGAAGAACGTATCCTGAAGAAAAAAACATTCTAATCAGCCTCCATATTTTAAGACACTGGCTCTATAATACATTTGAACCACAAATTTGATTTTTTGGGGGAGAAATTTCCTGGTACTCCCTTTGTGAGATTAACAATGAAAGCACTGAAAAATTTCCAAGACATTCATTCATCCATTCTGTTGGTAAACCAGTAATCCCCAGCTGTTGTCAAACAAAATAATCCTTTCTGTAATATCTGCAAGTAACATGCTAAAATAAAAACTAGAAGGTGACGTTTTGGTTGGAAATGAGGTGACTGCTGCAGCTGAAAAATCTGACTTTTCAAAGCCTGAAACGAACAGTCAATTAATGGATTAGTGAATCCACAGAATGACAATTATTTTGATAATCAATTGCTTTATTTTTTAAATACTTCGGTTGCAGTTTCTAAATTGTGAGTATTTGGACTTTGTCTTGAGTGAAAATAAATGTAATTTTAGTCTTGAGGTGTTGAATGGACAGAACAAGTAACCTGACACCATCATCTTGGGCCAACAAAATTGTACTGCACATTTAAAAAAAACAAAACATTTTCTGACATTTTCTGAACCAAATAATAAATGAGCAAATCAAGCAACTGATTAATCAACAATGAAAGTGATCCTTATTTGCAGCCTTAAGCCTTTCTCTCAGTTTTGACACCTGACAAAGCACATAAAGCATGACTATTCTGCAGCAAAAAATGCCCAGCAACAGATGACAAATCAATTTTTTGTTTTGTCCGACTCACCTCTTTGTCAAGGTATGAAAGAACAGCTTCAGTCTCATTCAATAATGCGACACTGCACTTCCCCCTAATAGGGAGAGAGGGAGGGAACAAGCAGCGTGTAAAACACAGACACAGGAAGTGAGCAGCGCTTGATTTGTCTGTTCATGGCTGGATGAGTGACTGTCCATGAGCACTGCCGGCAGATGATGAGGTGTGCAAGTCTTTGTACAGTACCTGATGTGTGTCGCGGGTAGACTCTCATATTGCCGGGAGAGGAAGAGCTCTCTGTGGCGAAGCTGGTGTTTCTGTTTTTCTGTTAGGTCTGTCTCTGTGGGGCTCTCCTTCTCCTCTTCCAACTCCTCTGCAAAAGGCACATACAGACGCAGAGGAGAAAATGACATCATGAAACACATTCATTATGTTAAAAATGGTATCCATGTGTCAGAGGCAAGTTGAAGAAACTTGACAGTGGCTTAATTGTGACAGATAAATCACAAACCAACTGATTATCAAAGGTTGGCATCAGCTTAATTAATCCATTTATCTCCAAGATTTCATACAAGAATACTTAATATTTCATAACCGTGCTGTCTTCAGATATAAAACAATAGCCTGGTAAAACAGCCCTCTATCGCCTTGCAATCACAAACTATTGGTGCCATCTATAAAAGATACCCAAACTATTATGCTCAGGGCTATTACTAGAAATGTAATTTTAAGAACACAGTGTTCATAAATACTGAATTACCTTGCTGCAGCTAAGTCAGCACTTGAAGCAGCAGATAATCATTTCACAGTGCAAGGATATACTTAGATAAAGATAATCTGCCATTGGCAACTCCCTATTATTCCTGTAGTTCTTTCAGTGAGCTACTGGCACTCAACATTTCCCATACATTAGTTTATTTGTGGCAGGCCGCCACAGTGCAACCTCTGATATTTAATGCAGGCCTACTTGTGCCCTTGTTTTAAGCTTGTAGGTTCCCTGGTTTGGTGCGATGTCATTCAGTACCACATTGGTTTGAATTGTTTCTAAGCTCATTTACAAGTCACCTCCACACACGGCTCACCTGCTGTTGAGAAAAAGGAATCGCGGGTAAAAAAAAACCAAATCCAAGACACGTGTTGTGTTTTTAGGCGATTTCTAAAACAAACCGCCGATGATAAAGTCAACAAAGCAGACACGGGAAGTGAAAAACATAAAGAGGAAGGGTGGGGCAAGCAGGTGTGTGTGTCAATCAGAGACCAGAGGTGTAGGTGTGTGCGTGCATGTGAGGAAAAGAGAACAGTAGCGAAAAGCATGTGTGCAAATAAAAGTAGTTTGTGAGTAAATAAGGTGGAGAATTAAGTAGAATTGAAATGTTATTACGTATAGAAATAGGTTAATCAATGTATTCATCCATCCAACCCCCCCCAACCCCCCCCCCCCATTTCAACCTGCCAGTGTGCTTCACACTATGATTGGCCAGCTGCAAGATCTTTTTTCATTCTGAGTGCAACACTATGAAGTCCTCAAGGGGAGACTGAAAATGTGCGCCATTATCCACAGAGTAAAACGATATTGCAGTTCTTCTCTCTCTGGGACTGCCACCGTCCAGTGTGACCACTCAGAACGACTATTCTTTTTCAACAAACTATTTCTATTCCAGCATAACCAGTCCCTCAGCTGCACCGTGCTGTGACGAGCTGTGACTATATGCATTTTCCAATTCGGCCTCACAGCGGGGGCCAATTCTGTCAGAGCTTAACCCTTAAGGTTGGCATATGCTCAAAACAAACGAGTGTGTACGAAAGTTTATAGTCTTCAGTCTGAACTGCCACACTCGAAGGCAGCGACGCGAGAAACCTTCCTACATAGAGAAGGGCAAGATGCAATGAATCATACAAATGGGAATAATGACAAACAGTTTTGGACAACCTTTCCTCGAGGGCATTCATGGTGTTGCATTCGTTTGTACACACAAAAAGTGAGGGAAATAAAAAGAAAGCTTGAGAGAGAAGTTAAATTTCTGAAAGTACTCACAAAATTCCTCCCAATTCCAACATCTGTTAGGTGCGAGGGACGGGGGTGTGAGACGCAGTATGAACCTTCAATAAGCACTTTAGTTGAAGTATACTTAATTGAGCAGTTTCTTTTTAAAAGCCTCTGTGTTCGCCATTTTAGAGCTTCACTCCACTACATTAAACCCAACAGATTGCAGTCTTGGTACTTTCAGATCTGCTCTCATTTGATGCATCAGAGCTGAAATTGTTTTGTAAAGACAGCTAATGGAAAAATTAATAAATAATTAATAAATTTTGATTGGGGCTGGCCTCCGCCGAGCTTTTTTTTTTTTCCTACTACTACTGCTGCTGTTTTACACTGAAAGCTTTCCACTAGCAAACCACTGAAAGGCAACTACAGGAAATCTACCTCTTATTTGTCACTGAGATTAGTGACTGGTTGTTAAGTTATAAGTCATCACAGTAAGATGCAGACATTTTTCAGAATTTCAAACAGCGGCTGTGTTTAGTTGTTATCAAATCTAATTTTTGGATGCTTTGAGTACCACAAACAAAATTCTATTAATTTCTATTGTGTTAGGGAAGCAGCATCAATCTAAAACCATCTGCACAGCTGGCTTGATAACAATGGGGCTAGATTGCAAATGGGAAGTTTTGGGATTTCGGTGTGAAATATTAGCTCTCCTATACAGCTACTATTTAGCCCTCAGCTGTTGTGTGGTCTTGAGCTGTAATGGTTAAACAGCATGATAAACAAAATGGATTTTACTAACAGGGCCCCAAAATAACTGAAATTTTGACCTATTTTGAAAGTAAATACCCAGAGAAAAAAATCTGATATTTTTGTGTCTCAAACTTGTATTTTGGTAATAAGTATAGATATTTCAGCACTGACCCCTACAAATTCTGCACCAGTGTCCAACATTAACTTTTTGACTCACAATCCAAGTTGACTGGTAGCTAAAAGAAAATCCACCAGCCAAATGTTTCTTACTGGTCAAACTTTATGAATATTGGGTTTGACTTAAGTATTTGAAATACAGCCGTAAAACAACTGAAAATTATCATTAATGTACATGGGGACCTGTTGTACAAAAATATTGTGGAGTTCGCTAATAACAATTTGATTTTTATAGAATTTTTAATATCTGCCTGTGAAGAAATTAATGGGATATTGTCATGATTTTAGTAGGGATGCACGATATTGGATTTTTGCCAATATCCGATTTGCCGATATTCTCAAACTCATTTAGGCCGATTGCCGATGCCGATATATAAGCATCTTTTATTTTAAAGAGAACCCCAAATCTCTACTGTACTAGAATTAACCTATTACTCTTATTGTGATGGCCTACCCTACTTGTTGTAGATATGGACATAAAACATTTCATTTGATTATACCCTAAATGTATAATTTTACCAATGTAGACAT
>JBBPCS010000949.1:8935-29215 GCA_037974645.1 Hollardia meadi | reverse complement strand
TGTGTGTGTGTGTGAGAGAGAGAGAGAGAGAGAGAGAGAGAGAGAGAGAGAGAGAGAGAGAGAGAGAGAGAGAGAATGAACTAGTTAGTCAGGGGGGAGCTAAGTCCAATAGAGGAGCAACTTCCTGGAAAATTAGCCTTTCTCTTGCTGCCTGTGTGTCTCTGTGTGTGGGAATGAGTTGGGTTAGGGTTCATACTGGGTGTATGAATAGTGTCTGAGTGCAAAGTATTAGTCGTAGAAATAGTGGCATCCCCCATATTAATCTACTAGTAAAATGCTGCAGTTTTATAGGTATATAAACAAGGTGTGGAACAGTCGTACAGACTATACAACAGAAGTAGGCCAGTTGTCTTTAACACATCAGAGGAAGGCTTGCCTGTGAGGCCAAACTCAGGGAAAAAGATCTCCCTGCCTTCAGTGTAAAAGTAAAATATCTGTCACTGACACTGAAGGACAAAGGAATATCCCTTCCCCTTTTACACAAATATTGCACAATACCGCTGCAACGAAGACCCTTCTCTATGGCTCCTTTGTTTTTTTACACTGAACAAAACAACAGCATGTGTGATTTTAGATGGCAAGCCGGCATTATGCATCAAAAGAAGCGCAACCCTAGTGTGACGTTTTACATACACATCAAGCTGCGCTTTCTAACAGTGGAATAATATGGCAATAACAGTCATTCTACTTGGAGTTCCTTTTTCTTCTTCTTACCTGCTAACTGCTGCTAGCCGCTTTTAAATCACCCGGTTGTGGGTCGCACACATAACATGTCAACAGAATGTCACAGCCCCGTCTCATCCTGCCGCCTTGCTGACTCACTCCTTGTACACAGACTTGATTCGGCGCTGTTACTACCTTCGCTGCCGGCTCAGAGGCAGAACAACAGTGACCCCCCCCCAGTCCCACCTTGAACAGGCTGTGTAAAAGGGGCTACTAACACTGATGAGGTGTAAATATGGTGTGAATATCTTTCATTTCAAACAATCAGTTTGTCCATCAAAATTAAACTACAACCAGATTAATTTTATTTTCTGAAATCTGTTTGATATGTCACACAGAGCTCATTCAGACATTTTTCACTGCAAGACTGTTTTAACCCTGTAATAGTTCAGTCAGATCAGTTCCTCATATGATAAACACTGTGCACCTCAGTGAGTGTTAGATTCACTGAGGTGCACTCACTGAATCCCACAGAGACACACTCCAAGGGTGGGCACTCCTCCTCTCGCTGGTTTTTGAGTGACCTCGTCCACTTAGAGCATTTGTTCCCCTTTCAAACCGATGTAACGAATTCCATTTCAGTGGCAGTAAAAAGCAAACTGTCATTGTTTCTGTAAAAGTGAGTGCTGGAAAAAAGAAAAGTTAGCTCATACATTCAAAGACACTTCTGTGTGGGTGGTGGTGAGACACAGAGGAGTACGCTCAGGCACAGAGAGAAGAGATTCTGCGAAGGAAAAGGGATTACAAGATGATGTGTTTCATAGTTAAATTCATGTTTTAAATGAAGGGAGAATAAATGAGGAAGGATTTGTGAGATTAAAGAAAAAAATGGTAGATTGATGAAGGTTGGAAGTTAGGTTTGAAGTCTGAGGTAGGGAGGATAAAAGTAAGCGATAGCAAGATGTAGCAGTAGAGGTGATGCAGAGTGCACATAAGGAAGAAAGAAGGCAAGGAAGGAAGGGAAGGAGAGAGAGGAAACTGGACAGCAGAGGAGAATCAGGGGAAAAGAGCCAGAAGGCATTCCAAAGACAAAAAGAAACTAAAATGCTATACATTAAAGTGGAGGTGATGCTAACATTGGTAGACAGAGGGATCAACATGAGCAGGGCGTCGGACAGCAAACACTGCCAGAAATCAAAGAGAGACCTATTCAATATGAGGAAAATACATAATGCATATTGCATAATACCTTCAGCTTTATGCAAGATCCAGTTACAGCTTACTGTGACAGGCAGTAAAACACTCTGATGAACGATAGCCCATGTTTGCATGCAGCCAGGCCATAAGTCTTATACGAAGGGTCCCGTGACACATATTAAAACATTTCTGTGGATTTTCATCAGGAGAGTGTGTTATTCTTCAGGATTTGGGAATTCCCTTTCCTTTGAGGGGCACCGCAGGAATGTGTGTCTGTCTCTTTTCCCACATAACCCATATTTGTGTGTGGGCAGGCAGAATACCTGAGTGTATGCTCGTGTGTGTGTGCAAACATAGACACACCGCACATGCCTCACATGCACCTTAAGCAAGCTGCCTATGCTTACCTAAAATCCCCTCGAGGTTTGCCTTCAACCCAACTGTTGTAACACACACACATTCGCTGTGAATTCTCTTTGCATTCACACACACGTTTGCCCTCATAGTTCAAAAAGGCCGTTGCACAGGAGTCTGCTGATGTTTTTACACTCAGCGGTGCAAATATTGTGGTTAGTGAAAACATTCAGAGTGTGAAGACGTCGCAACAGCTGGGAGAGGGTTCATGCTCGTGCATGACTTGAACCGTTCTCGCTCTCTTGACCCCAAAACCAGCATCTACTAAGTGACTGGATGGAGCATAATCATTCCACACTTTTGCTCTCTTAAGAAGTTAATTAAAGGTCTACATCTCTGTCAGTTCAGGTGGTAATGAGTGTCCGTGCGCCGAAAATCAGATCGTGGTTTTTTCTGTTTTAACATTTTCTAATTTGAGGACAGCATCTCAGTCCCCTCGGTGTGTATGGTTATTAAATCTGGTCTGATGTTATCGGGGCTTGTGGGATGTTTGGGATGCAGATGCAGCCAGGATGGAGGCAGTGAAATTATACCCACTGCTGCAGAGATGAAATGGTTTGGAGTCCGAGTGATGAGAGGTTTTCTGCGAGACTCTGTGACAGTCTGCATTTTGAGACAGCAAATGCAAAATTGTTTGTACTACTGAAAAGTTACTTATAGGTTTTAGAATTTCAGTGGGATTTTATCAGCAAGGGAATCAATGCCAAGGTCAGAGGACATGGGCTGCTGTATATTTTAGCATCTAAAGCATACATTTGATTTTGCTTTATGTATACTGGCATCACACCGTGAACTATCAGTATCCAGTGTTCAAATGTGCTAGAAGCTCCCCAGCTTCTCAGCACCGGGGAGATAATGACAAACAGTTGCTGCTTGTGCGGCGCCACAAGGATTAAACTTAATTTTAAGATTAGCTTTAAGACTTGTTGCTTCAAATCACCTTATTTAAGACAGGTAGATTATGGACAGACTACAGTAAAATAGTAGTTTACATTTGGAATAGTTGGTAAATGCGAGGATGGCTTTATTCATCTCATCTCTAGTGTGATGTATTACTTGAAGTTTATGGCCAAATAGATCATCAAGGACAGATGGATTGAAATTGCATTGAGTCAGCAAGGCAGATTATCAAAATGAAATGAAATATAGCTTGTAATACTCGAGAGCTTGAGGACGAGTAAAAGAGTGTAGTTAAAAAATACAGATAGAGAGAGAACATAAACAGGAATCGCTCAGCTGATCGAATGCTGAAACTGTGAGATAGAGTAAAATGACCTCTGCTGTCACCCCGCCGGCTGGAAAACAGGTTCAATCGAGGCTTGAAATTGGCTCTGTTTGTTTGTGTGTGTGTGTGCGCACTGCTATCTGTCTGCAAGCCTTTCAGAACAACCCTGGAGTGAGAGAGTAAAGGTGATGGAGAAAAAGAGAAGATATGAGAGGAGGAGAAAGAGACAAAGAGAGAAGAGGGACTACATTCTTTCATTTGCTCTTCCAGCCAACCTGTCTCCTCTCCTCCACCCCCCTCCCACTCCACCTGTCAGGAATGCAGTTTGTAAGCCTCTGGAATCCTAACAGCCTGTCTGAGACACACATACACACACACACGCACACACACACACACACACACACGCACGCACGCACACACACACACACGCACGCACACACACACGTATTAAGCCATATTCCAACATTTATTTAATTCATCCTCCATCTTTAATCGCAGTAGCCCTCAGCTAAGTCGGTGCAGTTAGACCATCACCTAAAAAAATAAAAAACCACACCAAATACACAGTAATAAGCAAAAGCTGTTTTTCTACAATAATGTGTGCATGATTTTAGTACACTTCAAAAACCTTTATTGACTACATGTGTTGCCTAACCTCTCATAACCTAATGGCTAAAGAATGAATCAACAATTAACCTGCTTTCAAGGATTTTTGGGAGGACATTTGGACAAATTTAGAACGACAGAAAAAAGTAGAACGACAGGAAAAAAACAAAAACAGTGCAAACACATTCAATATTATTGTCCGATATTAGCTCGTCACAGACATATCTGTATTTGGTGTATATTTTGGCCAACAAGTAACAAGAAACTGCAGTAAAGAAATGCCCAAAATATGTTTTATAGGGCAGAGTTAAATAGCTTGGCCACCAGAGAGCATTGACAAGTTGATTTTTCAAATGTAAAATATCCTGATCAGTACATGTTTTGGAATCCGTTTTTTCAGTATGTTTGTTTACGGTAAAAGATGAATCATTGTCAGATATTTTTTTACTCTCAAACTCTCGTTAGGGCCGAAAGAAATCCATCGTTCAGGCTCTACACACACACACACACACACACACACACACACACACACAAATCCTATTTCCAGCACCCCTTCCTCTCTGTCCATTGTTCACCCCTCCTTTTCCTCCCATTTCCATCTCTTCCCATCTCTCTCTCTCTCCCTCCCTCAGACAGCTGTTGTGTTGAGGTTACAGTACACCTTGTGGAGGGGCCCTCCCTTTCATCTCTCCCAGCGGTTTTATGGTGCTGTGTGAATGTGCGAGGCTTTTTAATTAGGCTCTGCACCCAGACAGGCCCCAAGGCTGAGGCAGCGCCACTCTGTCTGAAGCTCGCTCACTCCCTCTCTCCATTCCTTCTCTTTCTCTCTCTGTCTTTCTCTCTCATTGTCAGTCATACATAGATGTCCTCTTCTTTTTTTTTCTTTCAGCACAACAAGCCTCTGTACTCGTTTGAGGACAACGCCGACTATGTCTATGACGTCATGTGGTCGCCCATACACCCTGCGATCTTCGCCGCAGTGGATGGCATGGGCCGCTTAGACCTGTGGAACCTCAACAACGACACTGAGGTGTGTGTATACAGTGTGAATATAGGTCATTATGGCCATGTTTTATGTGTCATCTCTTTGTGTGCTGATGTGCGTGTGCGTTCAGTGTCCTCAGGGCCTGTTGCCGGGGCTCAGCCCGAACCACACAACCAAACACCCAAGCCTTTTCCCTCCCACCAGTAGCCCCACCACCACCAAACCCTCCACATCCCTGCCTACACGCACACAAATTCAAGATTCCCTCGTGGGCGTTTCCCACAGCACTCGCTTTAAATCAGACTTAGTGACATCTCCTCATCTCGGCTCCCACCCAGGCTAACATTCCTGCAACCTCTGTCCGACGTTCAGGCAACCTCAGGACCCCGCCGCCTCTTCTCATCTGGCTCCCACACTCTGTCCCATCAGCGAAGCACACAGATGTGCAGGAGACCACGAGCAGAGAACCCCAGCCCTCAGTCCGCAGCCCCATGCTGGAGATGGAAATAATAAAAGGAGAAAGTTCAGGCCACGGGTTGAGCTTCTCAGAGCTGTGGGGCAAGATTTATTTTCAGAAGAGAGCATTTGAGGCCAGTGAAGGGAAGATCATCTCTTGATTATATACAATAAATGAACATAATAAGATATAGTATTAAATAAATAATATGAAAGAAGATAATTCACTTGAGATTGATACTGTTTTGGTATTTTATGGTAATTGGATTCGTTTGGATTCGTTTCTCATTGGTTAAAGGAATAGTTTGGCATTTTGGGGAATAAGCTAATTAGAAGTCTTGAATTGGATAAGAAGGTAGATACTACTATCGTGCCTGTAAGGTAATTATGAAGCTACTGTCAGCTGGTTAGCTTAGCGTAAAGACTGAAAGCAGTGGGAAGCAGCTACTCGGCTATGTCTAAACAAAACAAAATCCACATACCAGCACCTCTCAGAGCGCAAAAATCTTTTACACTTTTGTACAGATTAAAAAAATGAGATATAACGTGTTGAGTAGTGAGCTTTAGAGGTTTTGGGTGACATATTTTATAACTTCGGACAGAGACAGGATAACAGTTTTCCTGTTTCCAGTCTTAATATTAAGCTGAGGTAACTGTCTCCTGGCTGTAGCTTCCTACTTTTCTAACTTGGCAAGAAAGCAAATGGGCATACTTCCCAAAATGTTGAACTATTCCTTTAAGGAAGAAAAAGTTGCATTATGAGGATATCTTCAGCCGTGAGTCTGCAAACCACACCTTTTTTTCCCTTTTTTTTTTTAAAACTGATAGTACCAAACCTTTGATCACTCAAGTAAAAGTAGTGACGAAAGGATCCTCCATTATCCTTCTCTCTTGGTTTCAGAGCAGACAACATCCATAGTGCTTTCTAATACAAGTAGCTCCTCTACAGATACTCTCCTTCCTCTCTCATGGTGCTATTTCACTCTTCTCATTTCCTTGCAGCCCTTTCATACCGTCCACATATGAAATTTACAACTCATCTCCCAGGATTTTATGTTACATCTCACTTCTCACGTCTCATCTTTTAACCCCTGCCTCACTGGTCCCAGTGCTGACGTCTTCCCTCTGCAGCACAAAAGACAAGTTTCCCATGGTTCCCTCGACAGCAGCCTTTTCACCAACAGAGGAAGAGTTCATTATCGACGGCCTAACTCGGCTAACAATGTCCTTTATGAGAAACATTTGCTCAGACACACACAAACGGATGTAGCAAACACATGCACACACATTCCCTCATACACAGTGAGTCTAATAGCAACAGACTTCCATTGTTGGCATCATATTAAAAACACACAGTCATAACGACACTAACGGAGCAGTGTGGGGCGCCTGGTTCTCATTTCCAGCACACACACAGACATATACAGCCAATTTAAAGCGCTCAGTTCAGATCCACTCGGGCAGAGCGGTGGAAGCTAGCAGGCTAATGGCAGTCAGTCTGTGGTTAGTGCTGCTTTAAATACGCAGAAGCTTGGTGTGTGAGGCGACATGATGCCAAGGCCTCTGTCTCCACTGGTGACATGCGTCAGACTCGCCTGCCACATGTCAGGAACAGTTTATGGAAACACTGCAGATGGTTTTAGGTTGTTAAAGGTGCAACACGAGCACCGCTGTTTGCCAAAAAAAGAGCACTGGCTCGCCTACAACAGCAAACATAAACAGCAGTTATTACACAGTAAACAGTCCTGTGTGTGTCCACGTTTGAATGAGAAGTGGTAAATTTAACGGCTTTGTTTGTCTAATCTCCAGAGTATTTGGATAAAGTTGTGCTTTCAAAATTAAGACTATAATGGCATAATGCTCCCATGTTCCAATAAACATTTAGAAAAATAGCTAAAACTGCAATTAGGATCATTGAATTAAAACAAATACGGACATGAGAAGTGGTGTAAATGTTTTTATTTCAATGCGTTTTGTTTAGAAATGGAAGTAATTTAAAGGTGAAATATATGATTTTCAGCCACTAGATGTCAGACTGGAGCACCAGCCTCTCAAAGCAAAACAAATGCACGCTTTGTTATAAAACTGGGCTGCATGTGAACACAGACACTAGTCACTAAACTCTGATCAAACTGTAAAATTAGGCAGTGATCAGATATGGATCAAGCTTCTGTTACTGCATAGCCCATTTCTCTTTACAAATGTTTCCAGAAACACACGGTGCTGTACTGTTTAGCTGTTATGTGGTAAAGTTTTTCCCATAGACTTTACATTGTGATGACATCAAAGATTTTTATATCGTTTTTCTCAGCTCGTGGAAAGTTTTACAAATATAAAACCTCCATGGATCCAGAATTCATAATTGAAAGAGTCATAATTGACCTCGATCGCAGTTCGAAGTGTCCTGTCAACAATTTTTACAGACGTCTCTCTTATAATGGAGGTCTGTGGAGAAAATGCTTTTTGGGCTACAGGGGAATTTTTCGCTGTAATACCGTGAGTGACCACTGGGCAACATCGAAAGTGATAAGATGGCACCAATCAGTCTTGTTATACACACATCAAGTCCCTCTCTGTCCTCTCTGCACATGAATGTATTATTTATACAACACACACAGAGGGAGTGTGCCTTCATTCTCTGTTCATCCTTCATTTTAAATAGCAAATAGTTGTTTGTTGCTATATTAATCTTCAAAATATCATATATGTATATATATATATATAACGTTAAATATCAATGAAAGTGGTGAAGTTCTTTTTAGGTGGAACTGGTCTGTTAATAATTTAATAAAACACTCATTCACAAAAAAAATCAAAAATGTCAAACAAGCTCAAACACAAACATCTGTCACAGAGAAAAAAAAACTGAGCAGCATTTGCCTGCAGGCGGCAGACTGGAGGTGTTGCTGTTTTTATGGATTTATTAAAGGTTTTATAAAGGTTTATGTGCCTCGTTAGGGGCTCACATGGTGTTTTAACTTCTTTCCAAAGTGCATAATGTGCTGTAGGTCCTTTGGAATTCAGTGAGGTTCCTTCGTCTTAATACGTTTATTAAACATCCAAGTTCACATGTAAACGTCTGATTTGCATGAATGTAATGTGATCTATATGTGGAAGATTACAATATTGATTCAAAAATGTAACATTTGGATTCAAAGTCTTGGTTTTATTTGTTTAATCCTTCGTCCACCAGGTACCAACTGCCAGTGTGACCATTGAGGGCGCGTCGGCCCTCAACAGGGTCCGCTGGTCTTCTGGGGGGAAGGAGGTGGCTGTGGGCGACTCAGAAGGCCGAGTCTGGATCTACGACACTGGAGAGGTACGGATGATAATCGAGTACTTTTAAAGTAGATGAATCACATGATACATTTACTGTGAAGTAGAAACATACTGTTCATCTATCAGCAGAATCCCAAAAGCATGAGTGAACCACAATGACCAGAACTGCAAATTGCATTACATTTTGCATCTGTTGTTGTACTTCAGTAGATTTAGAGATTTTAGTGCTTGAATTTTGAGTTTCTGCCATTGCTAAATGAAACATCACCATCACTCATCAGTAGTACCTCCTGTCTACTAAAATAAACTGTCATGTAGGGGGGAAAAGTGCTGCAAATAGTGAAATTATGTATGTAAATGTAATTGAATCATGATTTTACAAATATATACAAAGGCACTGGTGTTTCATGTATATTTGGTTCACTGAAGTAAGTGCTTTTTTTCACAGTAAAACCTCCACATGCACCACAACCGACCATTTTAGGTCTTTTAAGCCTGTATGTTTACCCAACTGTCAGCATTGCCATGTGGACGTGTGTGTGTGTGTGTGTGTGTGTGATTTTTTCCCCCTCTCTCTTTCGTGTTCCTGTAAAATGGCCTCCACATGACTTTGCCATCACCACAAAGCAGCCAGCCATCCTGCCTGTGCCTGTAGGTTCTCTCATGTTTCGAGGGCTCTGGTTAGGATCCTCATGTGAGGGCACGTTTGCCTAGCCGCTTTGCTAATTTTAGCATCTTTTTGTTGTGTGGTCAGTTGGAGAGAGGCTCAGCTGAGCTGGTGGCCTCCACGCTGGGTGGATGGTAACGAAGAGTCATCAATAAAAGTGAGCAGGGTTGAAAGGTTTTATGACTCTAGGAGGAGTGTGTGTGTGTGTGTGTGTGTGTGTGTGGTGGTGGTGGTGGTGATGGCGGGTATTTACTTTACTAGAAACTCTCCCCACATAGCTAAAACTAGGAACAGCATGTGGAAAAAAAAGAGATGGTAGCAGTTCCACAAGACCAACAGCGACCTACGAGACGGTTCCAGGAAACCCGAAAAAAACCAAATACTTTTATTTCAGTATCATTTTACTCAGTCCTATAGGACTGTTTTGATTAGTCCTCTGCTGGTGTTGCTCTGTATGGAAAGTCCAAATCATAAAACAAGAGTTTCTAATAGCCGCCATAAGACAAAACCCCAGCAGATCAGAGACAGTGACTTCATGCTGCTCCATGACAGGAAGATGTTTTGGACCCACTGCTCTTAAAAGACTGAAATCCAGCAGTGTTTTGTTTTGTTTTTTGACACTTTTACTGTACTTGTAGTCTGTTAAAACTCTGTTAACACTGAAGTCACAGGAACAATTTAGATGATGTTCTGGCAGAGCCCCCTACAGCGGCCAGCGCAGCTCTGTGGGGGAGTGGGTTCAAAATGGCTGCCTTCCTCCTGGTTCCTGTTTAATTACAGCCTACACATGCTAACCGGTTGTAGACAGCTTGGGTGGTCAGTGCAGTTCATATGAATTTTAAGCCATGCCGCCAGGGATGACAGCGTCGATACCACGAGACAGGATTTGACAACTCTTAAAAAGTGATCACAGCGGGAACTATTATCTTTTGTTGTGATGCTCTTGAGATAAACAGCGGAAGCACGCTGAATGAATGTGCACTTGCACATATGTGATTCGCCAACACAGCACCTGGCTGGATGACATTGCGTTGCGTTTCAGCAAAAGTTGAGCAAGATGACCTTGCATTTTTGCTGGAGCCCCCCGCTTTGGCAATCCATTTTTGTTTATTTTTCCCCTGTGGCATTCCTAATAAAATAATCCTGGGTAAAAATAAATGTGTTCATGTATCCTCAAAGATGATTCTTCGGAAGTAGAAATACGCTGTTAGCAGTTAAAGTCATGAATTTAAACTTGGACTGAAGTAGAAGTACAAAAGTATTTGCATCAAAATATTCTTAAAGCACCAAAAATAAAAGTACTCATTATGCAGAATCGCATTTCTCAGAGTAATGTATATCAGTGGATTATAATTACTATTATGTTGAAGCTGGTAAAGGTGGTTTACTACTTTAAATAGTTTATCTTCCAATGTAGCTTGTGAATTTTCCCTCGGGTTTTATCTTAATCTTAATATTCAGATGTAATGCCTAAATACCGTGCAGACGTGCAGCTCCTAATGCCATGTACCTGTTTCTTTGATGTTTCCTGTAGCTGTCGGTGGCTCACACTGACGACTGGGGGCGCTTTGCTCGTACCCTGATGGAGATCCGCGCTAACCGGGCGGATGGCGAGGAGGAGGGGCCTATGGAGCTGGCTTCATAGAGCAGTAATCCACACCAAAGTGGAGGGAATCAGAGACCCGGCGTTGCTTTTATTGGTGTCGCTGTAGCATGTGCACTCAGTTTTGTTTCGCTTCTTCACCTGTATGTACAGTTCCTGTCTGGTCCAAACAAGGCCGCACTTTAACTGTGTTAAACTGTCTGTTATGGGTAAACTGTTGACCTCTACCAATTTATCCGCCCTTATTTATTTGTTTACAGATTTAAGGTGATGTGTTGCTTGCAACTCGTGAGCCTACAGTATATATGAAGTGGCAGTCTTATAGCCTTATGAAGATATGTGTACTGTAACGATGCTTTGCACTACTGTAAAAATGAAGCAGGGTCCATAGACTAGTCATGTATTGTTTACAATATGTCATATTGACTTTATGTTGTGCTTCTTTTATGCCTGCATGCGACACATTCCTGGGATATTCCCGATGCATAAACATGGGAGTTATTATGTTGATCACACGTGGGGCTTTGTGTCAGTGTTCCAGAGCGTCAGATAAATCAAGTTTGGTATTTGCACTCTGTCTTTTCTGTTCTGAATAAGAGCAACAACTGTATATTCTTTAAAGAGCTGTAACAATGATCAAGAGGTACTGTATATTGTAATGCAGAGTGCTCACTGTTAAACCCGCTATGTTTCCTATTAAAGCATAGCTGATGAACTGTTGTCTCTCAGATGTTTACACCTCCGATTACATTTAGACCTGCAACCAAACATCTTACAACAGTAAATATGTACAATCAGAATTTTACCCTGCCTTTACACTCAAGTACTTTGAGTCATATTTTTGACCAAATAGAATATGAAAATATGTCTTTGGATTTCTTGTATGTACAGAAGTGCTACATTAATAATCAGTCTTTTTTTAGCCAGCCATACGATCACATGAGGAATGTGCTTTTAATTGTAAAGCAACAATAGGAAGACCAAGAAAGCAAGCCCCTCAGCTGCCTGTGTGCATTTACTGAACCAGCTGAACTGTTTGACAAAAAAAACCCACATTATAACACAACTCTATACAATGTCAATCAAATGTAAAATAAATACTGCACGAGTCCGACAAAATCGACTCACTAATCCACATGGTTGCATATAAACTAACATATGATAATAAGAAAAAATATAAACAACTTAAAATACTACAAACTGACTTGGTAGAAAACATTCAATTCCTCTCTTTCACTTACCGCCCACCCACACCCACCCCCCTCACCTCGCATTGGAGGGGGCCACCGCCTCCACTGCTGCTGCTGTCACAGCGTGGGAGATGGGAGTCCAAACTTGCTTTCGATGCCAGCGAATGTGGCCACAGCCAACCTGAAGCCTCCGATGTGGTCGGGGTTGGGCGCCGGCAGGCTGATCCGAGACTTGGGGGTGGGCTCTGAGCCAGACGGCTTTCTGTGGTGTGGACAGAGGGAAGAGAGCGAGAATGGGGGGGGGGGCAGAGGCTCAGTAAGAGAGTTGAATAAAGGAGGGAAAAGGGAGAGAAAGGTGAGGAGTGGTAGAATATGAGTGTGAAACAACATAAACACAGCACAAAATGTCATTTTAACCAAATAGGAGAGAAAGAGAGTGCACAGACAGGAGTTTCATTATTATTATTATCATTTAATGAATATTATCATATTCAATATTGTTCACCACAGAAATCAACATCTTAATGGAAAATCTAAAGTGGAACATTTAGAGAATGTAGCCTTAAATCTCTAAACTAAATCAAATCCCTTTGGTGAGTTCACGTCATTCCAAAATGGACAGTGAAGGAGCACACATCAACTCGCTCAAAACCACAAGACATCTTGGATGGGATCTGCAGTTCATTTTGTTTCACTCTCTTTTGGGAGAGATTGAACTTCACGTAAAAAATAAAAAAAAAAAGTCATGAGCCATCCAACGAATACATGCATGTGCAACACAGCTGTCCATTTGAAGAAGCATTTTTCTCAGTCATTTTAAGAGGTTCACCACCTCGCTTCCCCACCGGACCTTTTTTAACTTTAGAAAAAGGAGTGAATTATTCCTGAGAGGGACCCATTTTGAGGAGGAAAATGAAAGTTTTTCAAGTGGGGAATGTATGTACAACAAATAGGTGCTGCGTGCCCTGATCGCTGTGCGCTAAAACTCTCTGCTTTGAGAAAATTGTCACATGCAGAGTTTTGAGTGAGGACTTCAGTCTATCAGCTAATATGCACATAAATTAGTTTTGGTCTTCCGGCATTTCTTTCTCTTAATTAAAGTAAAGACAAAGAAAAAACAGGCAACTAAGCTTGTTGGAAGGTCTAATGAGAGAGAATGAGATTTACCGTCCTCCAAAGTCGATATAAAACCAGCGCTGCAGGAGTTCAGAGGTCACCGAGGTCACTCCAAACTGAGGCCAGGACCTGAACACATGAGCTGCAGGAAGGGACAGAAATGTGCTTACTTACATTTACATGTGTGTATCTACACAAGGAGTGTGATCAAGGTTTGGTTTCAGAAGTGACCATGAACTCAGGGGTTCCTTAACAACAACAAAATATGTCATTACTCCACTTATATCTATTAAAATAATGAATAATGACTGTATTGGTTAACATATTTTCCATAATAATTGTAGTACTGAAAACAATTAGAAGCACCAGATACTACTGGCACAAAAGCAAATTGAGATAAAGAACATTATATGTATATCTACATTCATTAAAATAACATATGTGAAGAGATGAGATTTTGAGTAAAGACTGCATTAAATGGCAGAAGAATGAAAAGAAATGCTACGAGCCTTAAGCTTCTCCTGATAAACACATTTTTTCCTCGCCTCCCATGCTTTCTCTAATTAACCAGCTAGTTTATATGTTTCAGATGTGAGCAGCCGACTCAGTCTTTGGGCTTCACCCATATTTAGAAAATCTTTGTAAACAAAGTCTTGCGTAGTTCCCAGTAAAAACGACACAAGAAAAGAAAATGGAATTAATTTTCTTTTTTTATCACTGAGATGGAACATTGAACGACATACTGTCCAGTGTATGTAAATATGTAATCAAACAAACGATCCCACTTTCTTTACTGCCTCATCTTTGATTTATGTTCAGTTCTAGCACATTTTAGGAGAATATTACTTTTAAAAATAAACAAACAAAAAATATATACTATATATAAGTTGAAACATGGTGAAAACACAGGGGGAACAATTAGATGTTGGCCTCAGTGAACACAGGGAAGACGTCATTATTACATTATTCACAATAATGTACACTGTATTATATTACAAGATCGAAATGATTATTGCATTAATGTGTTCATAACTTAAATGTTGAAGCTGGTAAAGCTACTTTATATAGTTTATTTGCTTGATAGCTTGTGAATTTTGCCTCAGGGATCAATAAAGTTTCATCCTAATCGACAACCCTGATTCCAAAAGATGTGGCACGCTGTAGAAAACGTGAATAAAAACAGGATGCAATCATTTCCAAACAAGCTGTGTTCACGGACAAGTTTTGCGAAGCGTTCCCGAGCTCATGTGGTCATATCCTTTACACAATAATTTGCCTCACAAAGTGGTGAAACTTGCTCCATGCGTGTGAACGAGTGAGCCTGTCGAGGACGCTCCTTTCATACCCAACCATGATACCATCACCTGTTACCAATGAGCCTGTTTACCTGTGGAATGTTCCAAACAGGTGTTTTTGGAGCGTTGCCCCTGTCCCAACCTGCTTAAAGCTGTTGCTGGCATCAGATTCAGAAAATCTGTTTTGTTTTACATTATTGGAGTTGTATAATTTTACATTATTATTTATTTGCTGAAAATATTTTGTAGAATTTAACTCAATCTGTAAGGACACAAGTAGCTAAAGTTGTTAAATAAATGCAACGGATTAGAAACTAGTATAAGTGTAAGTATAACATTACACAAAATAGAAATACTCAAGTATAAGTACCTCTAAATTCTACTTAAGTACAGTACTTTAGTAAATGTACTCAGTTACATTCGTCCACTGAGTGAACATTACCTCCAGCTCCTTTCCAGTAAGCCTGGGGTCCCTCTTCTCTTAGAATCTTCCAGAAATAATCCACCAGGCCGCTGTCAGTGGTCTGACCGGCACGTGCCTCCACCTGTAGCCTGGTCTTTACGTCAGCTGGGGTCACCAGGGAGGCCGCTGGCATGCCTGTGGAATTGTGTGATGCTTTTTGTTAAACAGTTGGATGTCTTTGATTTGTAAATAAGCAGAAATTTAAAGATGAGCCCCAAACAAATGAGCTGATTTATAGAAAGCAGCCATCAGGGAGCAAATGAAATCTTGCATATTATCGTAACTGCAACTGATAGAGTGGTTTCAGTGTTCTTTGTTCCCTTTTAAAACATGTCATCATGGATCTTGACCATCTTGCAGCAAGTGCGCCGCATACACTATACATAAGTAGGGGCCAGTTCCTATCACTTCACCATCAACCAATCCATACCACCAGCGAGGCCATTATTTAATCTTTACCTTTTTTCTCCCTTTCCTCTCTCTCCCACTTTCCTTACAGCCGTTTGAAAGGAGCCAGACAATGGACGGTAATGAGAGCAATGCACACTGCACCCCGTGTGCCGGCAAAAGTGACTGGCTGACTGAAGGGAGTGACTGCAAAACCCCCACTCCAGCCACTTCAGCCATGAATGGACTCAATCATTGATGGCTGAGTCATTACCATCAACTGCCCTCTTGACGATTTACTCTGACTTCTTGGTTTTTGTAATGGCCAAACGAGCTATTCAGCAAGCCTAATCAACTCAGCAATAGGTATGGCAGACTGGCACCCAGTGGAGACTGACCACCTGCACTGAACTCAGGAAAGCAGAGGAGAGGAGAGGAGAGGAGAGGAGAGGAGAGGAGAGGAGAGGAGAGGAGAGGAGAGGAGAGGAGAGGAGAGGAGGCTTCCTGTGTTGCATACAGAATAGACTAAAGTAGCAAAATTACAAAATAAGATCAAAATATTAGAAGGTCCGAAAAATAAAAATGTCCAAAAAACAATTTGAAAAATGCACATCATAATTTTCCAAGGGTCAAAGTATCTTCAGATGTCTTGTTGCCTGTCAGTCAACACTTTCAATACCTTATCAGAGCATTATCAGTTAAAGCTGACCTGTTAGTTCTTTTTTTTTTTTTTTTTGTAAACAAACGAAAGTTATCCAGGTCTAACAACTCATTCCTTGAGAAAATTTAGCAAAACTGATTTTTCAAAATATTTTAAATTGTGCTTTGATCACATTCACGTTTGCTTGCTTGCAGTCTTCTTCATCACTCCCTTTGTTGATGCAGTACTGCGATTCTTGACGTGTTACCACCACCAGCGATGGATTTGCAGACCAATTTGAAAGCGACGTGCGTGCATGCATGAGTGTCTTTATGTATGACAGTAGCGAACACTGGGACCCATTCAGAAAAACTTCACTCGAGTCTCACAAAGGAGCGTTAAGGGTTACCTTGAACACTGATATACAGTAAATCAAAGAAAAAACAAATAGATTTAAGAAAATGGAACCAGCGAATGAGCACCACTCTGGCTTGAAAAGTGACTTGATAAATTGTCTAATTGTTTCAATTATACATGATTGAAATGAGTCTTTACCCTGTCATGGAGAAACATATTTGATCTGACCGCCGTGGTAAAGTAAATTTAAAGTGTTAATCAAAAGTAGTAGAAATCGTTCTATGGAGATTAATATTCATGCAAAATCTCATGGTGATCTGGCCAGTAGTTGTCAGGATACTGACCCACAGTCAGACTAAGCAACATGGATAATTCTACAGTGAATAAGACAAAACTATCTCCATAACTCTTTCTCACATTAAGAGCTAATGCAAGTTAGAGATGGGCGACACCATGTTCTTTACAGACCAGAGTAATGCCTAGCTAAATAATGCTGTGCAAACTGAGCGTGTAATTCAATTTCCTGTGCTGACTGTAAAACACTAATTGCCAGAATGTGGTAACCACTGATAAATATATGTGAAAGAAGGATGATAAATGTGTCAAAGAAATGAAAAAAATCCAGAAATCATGAGGCTTAAAGTCTGTGGGCCGTGGCTGCCAGTCTTGTGGTGAGAAACCCGAGTTAAAAAAATGGAGGAGGGACTCCGGATTTATGATTTTTCCATGTTGTGCTGTGCCTCTGTGTCAAAAAGAGAGTGCTGCTGACACATCTCTGAGGCTTCAAAACAAATATTCAGACTTCTATGCAAATATTCTAAAGCCTTTTAACTTAACAGGGGAGTGCCGGTCTGTTATTACAGTTTTCTTTAGGAACGATTTGGATAGATCATATTTTCATGCAAAGGATAAACTGTTAAGTCAGCAGTGGATTTTGGTCCTCACTGTTGGGACAAACAAAACTCTGCATTCTTGCAGGGGGAACATGCATAAAGTATGCACAGGCATATTTGCCTTCATGTGTGTATGTGCATGTACAATATTATTAGGATTGGAAGGCGCCCTTGCCGGCATAGTTGGCAGGCAGCTGAGGCGCTTCCCTGCTGCAGAGCTCCAAAACCCCAGTCCCCAATCACTGAGCAGTGCTCTAATTAGCAGCTACCGCCATGGAGCCTGCGGTCAGATGCTGCCTGGCTTCCAAACTCTGAGCTCTGCTGCTGTTACTTGCAGGCCTGCAGCGGTCTGAAGCGAGACCTGCTCTCACAATTTGTTTGAAACTGGACCTGAACTTCAGTGCTCTACATGTTACCTCGGGGACTAAAGGTTTCTGCTTTTTGGCTCACTATGAATGGTCAAATATTTTACAAGCCAAAACACAGTTTTTAGAGTTATGGATACACTCTAAAAGGCTAAGCTATTCAAACACTGGACTGTAGAGTTCAAACAAATGAACTGCAAAAGAAACCAGATGTCAAAGGATTGCACCTGACATCATGACATCCACTTATACTAACAGTGATGACAGAGTATAAGGTATGTTGTTTTGTTTGTTAGCAACTAGCTGGTGAACACAGTGGAGCATTTAGCAGCTAAAGGGCAGTTTCCTGAGGAGATTGTGGTGATTGAGCTAAAATGATAGTGAATATTGATTCAGCAGGTGGCCTGAATGTCTAAAAAGGAATTCTAATGTTGCTCTGTAATTGTTGGATGTGTTAACAGGCAACCGTCTGCTCACAAGTTCACCATATCAACTGTATATGATGATAATCAATAAAGGACACAATAAATAAATTAATATGCTATTAAATGCACCAAGGCATTAATTAGTTTATAAAATATGACATATGGTATTTATGTTTTAATTTGATTCTGTACCCACTTACCTTTGTATTCATCCCCCTATTTATTTATTTTCTCATTTAATTTTCTATTTTATTTATTAATTGATTCATATTTATGTCTTTGTTTATGTTTTTTATTTCTGTATTATTTTCTCTTTACATTTCCCTCCTATTTATTTCCTCACACTTATTTATTTCTTTTTACATTTCTTTATTTCTTTATTTATGCGCATACTTCGACTATGCATGACTTGCTCCCCACACTGGTGGCGCCAGGCAAGATGTACTGCACTGCAGTCCGCTTAGAGGGGAGAGGGGGGGGGGGGGCTTCTTCTCGGGTTGATGTCACCACAGCCCGCATGGAGGCGGCCCGGCACGCTTCAAGTTTTGAAGCTTTGTTAGCGACTTTTAGGGAGGAAGAGTCCAAACAGTGAGATTTTAAATGAGGAGCTGCATTGCGTCATCAGTTAAAAAGACACACCTTCAAGCAGGTAGCCCTGTTGTAATGGAAATGCAAATCCCGAGTGCCGAGTCATACAGAGTCAAGCCAAGCCAGCACATGTATTTAAAAAGCCCCATAGCTATGTCCTGACTGGAGGTAGCCATTTCTGTTGTGAGCCTGTTGCCACCAGTGTGGGGAGCAATCATAGAAATAAATACATAAATAAATAAGAACATTTTAAAATGAAAAATAAAAACGTATGATGGAAAATTAAATGAGAAAATAAATAAAAAGGGGAATTAATACAAAGGTAAATAACTACAGAAGCAAATTAAAACAGAAAAATCAGTTTAGGTCACATTTTATAGTAATTTATTTTTAATAATATTTTTGGTGCATTTAATAGGATATTGATTTATTTATTTTGTCTTTCATTTATTTTTGATTTTGGCAGATTTGGTCATTCATAGTTCCCAACTTTAAAGACAAATTCCCAGAAAGCACACATGGACACTGTTTTTAATCAAGGACCCCACTGGGTTATCTAGAAATGCCTCTAATCTTGATACTATTCTTTATTTTTCTTTTGAAGTATAAAAGCTGGAGGGATGGAAGTATTGTGCCTGCCAGAGCTCCAGCAAGGAGCATCTTGACTGGCCCTATTTGTCCATCCTCCTCTGTGAGGTAAGGCTTGGCGTGGGCATAACAGGGGAAATAGATGGCTAAGAAGGGGATGTCCCGCAGAAAACAAGCTTTGGAACCCTAGAAATAAGGAGACGTTTTATGTCACAATATTGGGTTAAGAGTTAAACTTTTGGAAAGAGAAAACAAAGACTAGGACAAACAGAAAGGAGAGGAGATAGATGAAAGGATGGGGCTCAAGGGATTCAAACCTTGACTTCTGGCTTATGTCTCGAAAGATGGATTGTTTTCAAGTTTTTTAGCCACAATATGTAACATCAACTGTTTGCTCACAATCCAGCCACTCAAGCATCCAACGATGTTACTGCCAAAGTAACTACTTTCCAAACAATGAAAATTCAACCGCAACAGACTAATCAAATGTCTCTCCATATGCAAATGATCTGCGTCCTCAGCAGCAGGTGAGGCAGCTCCGAAAGCAAAGCTGACAGAAAGAAAAAGAGTGGGAAAAGCAGAGAAAGACAGACCAGCAAAAATGACTCCCTGTCTGCCACTGTAAACAACACTATATCATCAAGCCTATTGAGTTTCCTGCTGTATTTCAAGCCTGTTGGCTCGCTGCCACCTTCTTGATCCAGCAACCACAGTCAACAGAAGACGTTTAAAGAGCTGGGCAGGGTCTCCCTGTTTTGGACAGGCTTCATTTAACTCCTATGGGATAATCCTTTGGTTCCTATACACACACACACACACACACACACACACACACACACACACACACACACACACACACACACACACTCACACACACA
>JBBPCS010000948.1:67688-89346 GCA_037974645.1 Hollardia meadi | reverse complement strand
CAGAGTGTGTGTGTGTGTGTGTGTGTTTGTTTTGGTTGGGGGGTGGGGGGAGAGAAAACGTTACTATGTGGAAGTTACGATATTTTGCCCACTTTTAGTTCAGTCTTTTGAAAGACAAAAGTGTTTTGACAGACTCAGCTCACAGGGAACAGGAAGTTAAAAAAGACATTTAAAAAATCTGGCTGCACTGCATCAGTGTTGTGCTTGCCAACACAAGTTTTACAGCAAACTCCAACGTTGGCCGAGGAAGTAGAGCATTAAACCTGTTCTTCTAAAACACGACAACATTCTTGTGCTTCAATTAATGCACAAGACTTTTCATTCCTAAAAACAGTGTCACACATGCAAACAGTATGTACAGTATGTAGGTTATCTGTGTCAACCTGCAATGAAAAATACCGCATTACTAAGCTTTAATGTTGCCCCTTTTTTACCTTAAAATATAAACTTGTAATTAATAGCAGTACTGTAGATAACTAGCAGGTTTTAATTTAGCTTAACTTGAGACCCTTCATAGTTGCACATTGGGACCTGTGGTGCATTATACTGGCACAAAATTGTACTTTAGTCCACAAACTGGTGCTTATTTTTTTGTGACTATCAGACATTGTAAAAACGTCGTGCTTATGTTCCATTTTTGTTTCTTGGTGCATCGTAATCTTCAAGCGGCAAAGGCTTGTTTGTTTTCTAAAATCATAAACCTAGAAAAGACCAGGGGCCAGATGTATAAACAATGTGTATTTATATAAACATGTAAAATCTCTCACAGAAGCGCACTTTTTATTTACATTGGAGCCATTACTTCCTATCCGTTAATGATCTTTTCACTTGACCCTGGATTGCAAAGCGCTTTGTAAAGTCTGTTTATACAGATACAAGCTCTATAGATTAATTGTTAATCATCCTTCTGACCTTTAATAACGATGACTGAGATATTACCACAATGAATTAGTGGTACAGGTGCTATAAATAGCCACAGCCGTGCGTAACGGTCACACATGATGACATAACTGTCCTGATGCCGTTCCTCGCTGATCAAACACAGTCGATTAAATTGCATTGCACTTCTTCGCTGTTCTTCTCAGGTCTAATGAGTAGTAGAGCCGGCACAAATATCGATATGCAAGCGGATGTTTAAGGGCATTTCTACATCCATTTATAGATCATTGTGGGAGTGGAAATGAAGCTTGTGCACGTGTGACTGTGCGCTCACACAGCTTTGCTGAAAAGAATACGCGTGCATATTTCTGTCTTTGTACACGTAGTATTAGTTCTGGGTTTTATGCATCTGGCCTCGTAGTGTTGCTAGTTTTGCTTAGCCAGTGTTCTGTGCAAATATTCTCTACGTATAAATGTGTTACTCAGCTACACTTTCATGGTTTTAATGGATTAGTGGAATGAATTTGTTAACAGGCTGTCGCATTGGAAACGCAAATCATTGTCTCTCATTGCAAAAGATTGGCAGGAGCAGATTATAAACATTGCGCCAGCTCTTTAAAGCTCAGCCTGGCTTTTCAAAACAGAACAGTGGATATAGTAAACAGCTGGGTCAAATAGGACAATGCAAAGTGGATCTTCGCAAATGCATATTATCATGAAGTGGACCTTCTAATTAAAGTTTAGGTTAACAGCATTTTACACTGATTGCCACACAGCATGTATGCAGCGAAGATATTTGAAGATATCACTGCCTTTAAATTGAACTTTTGCAAGTTTAAGTTTGACATACCTGAAATGTAGCTTTGTTCAACAGCCATTAACGCACTAATTTGCAGTTTTCACCCATCTCTGCGTAGAACATTGACGTCCATGTAGCCGCTCTGTCAGTGGTGTGTGTGGTTCTCTGTTTGAGTGCCATCCTCCTCGTCTGCCTGCCCTGGCTGGCCACGGTGAGGCGCTGTGGAGGAGCCCTGGCCCTCTTCGTCTGGGGGACGCTGTATGTCACTGCCATAGTCTTCATCTTCACTGGAGGACCTGTCACTACCTGGGAACAGGTGAGAATGAAGCAAAAAGAGAAAGAAATGATGACTTTTATTTTAGTTAACTGTTCTTAAGTGTTGTTGACCTCTAACTCTCCGCATCTTTCTATGCATATTTCTTCTCTGTCACTCTACCTTACCTTCTCAGGTAGCGTTTTTCCTCTTCCTGTCTCTGAGTGTGTATACAGTGCTGCCTCTCTCAATGGCCTGGGCCCTCATGGTTGGGATATGGACCAGTGTTTCGCACATCATCATCATCAGTGTCTACATCCCTGTCACAAGCCCAGAGACACCAGACCTGGCTGTGCAGGTAAAGATGTGGTCTGTTTAAATATATTTAAGTGAATAGTTTGACATGTTGTGAAATTTGCTTATTCCCTTTCTTGCCTTCATGTCTCTAAGCTAAATATGAAGCTTCAGCCAGAGTGGGGTAGCTTAGCTTTACTGAAAAAGCCTAGCTCTGTTCAAAGGTACAAAAAAATCTGCAAAGGAGCACCTCTGAAGCTCACAAATGAACTTTTACACAATTTCTTTTAAGTTTTAACTTTTTAAAACCTTTTCCAAGTTTGCCCATGCTTGCACATTAGTATTAGGTGAAAAACAAATAGATTCTTATAGTAAAGCTTCAAATGTAAATGTAGGCAAGAATTTGCAAATGGCCTGCCCATGTAAGCAGCCATTTTGCAAATTACCATCCAAATTCAAATATCATGTGTGAAGCTTCGGTCAGGCTGCACAATACGGTTTTGTGTTTAGTGACCAGCAGGATTTACATCTACACTGGAAGAAATGCAAATTATCTGCATCACTGTTCTCAGCAGTGTTCTCAGTGAGTAATAAAATACATTAATAATGTACACAAAGCTACTTTACTACTGGAAATATACTGTAAGAGGATACTAAATAAAGTATCAATAATCGCCTTTCCTCTCCTCTGACTTCCCTCTCAGCTGGTGGCAAATGCAATACTGTTTGTGTGCGTGAACTGCGTCGGGATTTTCCATCTGTGGATGACCGAGCACGATCTCAGGATCTCCAATCAGAAGAGAGAAGAGTTCAGCGCCATACGCTCGCAGAAGGAAATAAAGAAATATCAGCAGGTTAAACAGCAACTTCAACAGTATAGCTTTCATTTAAATTCAAAATTATTTCTTTGCATAAATTCATTTTCATGTTGTCACTTCACTCACAGTCGCAAAAACCTCAGCTCAGCCTGAACTTGACTCATTTTCATTAGAAGGTCATATAAAATATATAATGTTGGCAAGCCAAGAAGTTCATTAATTAAAACATGTGCATATTAACATACTCTAACTAACTACTTGTTAGCTTTTTCAAAATATACTAAAGCCTCTCACTTGATAAAACTGTTCTCTTCTTGTTTCACTTACTCTGAATTTAAAATCGTTATGTGTAATCGCTCTCATTAAAAGGCTCTTTACGTGGACAGCCTGGGTTTGGTGACTGTATGCTTTTCTGGCTATTGGGTCAATAGATTAATCATTCACTTGTCTGAAGCCCAGCAGCAATAGAATAGGCGACCTCAAATGGACACTATTCACAGCAAGTAAACAAATACATGAAACATGATCCACTAAGTAAACATGGCATCGCCTCAAAGGGGCTTTTGATGGCCGCCTATTTCTTCTACAGCCTTTTGTGAGCTGATTGTTGCCTCTGTAAGACAGAAATCCAGTCACCCAGTGTACAAGGTTTCACAACTCATCACCCCCTGTTCTTACTGTGTCCTTGGCAACAGGAGCAGCTCCTCCTGTCGGTGTTGCCACGCTACATCGCCATGGAGCTGAAAACGGAGGTGATAAAGAGGCTTTCCAAGCCTAAGAGCAAAGAGGAGAATGAATCCAGCTTCAACAACTTTCACAGCCTCTATATACGGCAGCACAAAGACGTCAGGTGATGATCATACCATTACATTGTTAAGGTGATGCCGAGGAGCTTTTCAGTACGTTACAACTGGACCATAGGTTGTCTCTGTCCTTCCTCCTTCCCACAAACTTTTTTTTGTGGTCACAGGATTATTGATTATTACGTCCCAGACCCATATGCTTCTTACAGTGCACCTGGTTGCTTTTAATGAAGGTGACAGGGGGATTTAAGTTGCGATTAAAGGCATAAAGTGGCAAAGTGGGTGGTTTGCAAGTTTAAAAAGCAAAGAAACATGGACCTAATTTTGGCCAGGTTATATAATAGTTACTGGTGATAATTGTATTACATAAATACACTAATAGTGGCATAAAGCTGTGTAAAGACAAGATTTTACAACCTTATTCTAATAAAGTATTTACAGGGCAACAGGAAAAAGATAATATTAGTGGATTTTTTTCCTATATTTGTTTACATTTTTGTATATCGGCTCCTTTTAAAGTAACCAGAATTTGCTATTAGCAGTTAATGTTTGCAATGTACCCATGGATGTACCAACAGCTATCACTGGATTAATTTCATACTGAAGAAAAATTCAAAATGTGATGATTCACGGGCAAGTTCTGGAGTTATAAGTGCGTATATATCATGCCATATTTTACTAACACTGAGAAGGAGAATGTTTTTTGACATGAATTGCGGCAACCTGGCGCTACCTTAATTGCCTTTCACCTCGCAGTATCTTTGCCTCAGGTCTCTCCCTCTATGACCCCCTCCCCTCATCTCTCCCACACCCTACCTGACAATGTAAAAGATATTTAAACGAAAAGCTGTCATGTGAATATGTGACTAATATTTCTGTCTGTTTGGGTGTGTGTAGCATCCTGTATGCAGATATTGTGGGGTTCACAAAGCTGGCGAGTACCTGCTCACCAGAAGAGCTGGTCGTCGTGCTCAACAAGCTCTTTGGCAGATTTGATGACATCGCCAAGGTGAAAATTCAAGCACATCCCACCCCAAATTTCTTCACAAAGAACAGTTTTGTGTTGGTTATGAGCCTGCTAAGTCTGACTCTATCTCACCTCTCCCGTCTGTAGAAGAATGGGTGTCTTCGCATTAAGATCTTGGGTGACTGCTACTACTGTGTATCTGGTCTGCCTGACCCCATCCCCACCCACGCCAGGAACTGTGTTCAGATGGGATTGGACATGTGCACTGCAATCAGGTCAGTTTATCTGAATTTATCTAAAGTTTGTTTTCTTTGACGTTACTTCATGTTTTTCCAGCCTCAGGAATAGAAGGTATTAAGTGCTCTTAATTTGCATCTGATGTTACTGTACTTTGTACAACTTCATGACACTTTTATTCCACAATTCTTTCCTCAACAACTGAAACGATACTATACAGTATACTTTATATTCTATATTCTATTATTCATACTCTCAAACAGTTCCAATGACGTCTTGCTGTGTTTGCTACATATAGAAGTAGATGTAGAAATATTGGATTCTCTTGGCTTTGTTGCATTTAAATGGGGAAGTTTAATTGAATTTTTAACCGATTTCTTTAAAATTATGTTAAATAAGAGGTGAAAGAGAAAAATAATGTATGTATAAATTCTTAATCCCTATGTCTTTGTTACACAAAGATCTGCACCATATTTCTTGTCAACTGTCACTCAGTTATGACTGATGTTGACTTGTCCCTACATTAAATCTTAAGCGCTAGTTATAGGTAGCATCACAGATGTTAAGTCCAAAAATATTAAAAATAGTTTTACTAGTATGACAGTTGCTCCAAAATGAAAAGACAAATTTTAACTTGTTTTACATTCATACATTCACATATTTTTCTTATTCTTGTCTTTTAATATGTGTACAACTCTATTATTGAATAATAATACTATTTCCTAGTAAGTTCATAGCCCAACAAGGAGTGCCAGAAGGGACGCTGTTATTCTGATTCTATTTGTCTCCTTGTAGTAAACTGCGAGAGGCAACGGGGGTTGAGGTCAGTATGCGGGTGGGAGTCCACACTGGCAACGTGCTCTGTGGTGTGATTGGCTTGCAGAAGTGGCAGTACGATGTGTGGTCACATGACGTTACGTTAGCCAATCACATGGAATCCGGAGGTCTTCCTGGGTGAGGAAAATCTTAAAATCTGCTCAGTGATAACAAAATTCTGAGGTTTGTAGATGACAGAGGATGCATTTTAAGTTTAGCTGCCTGTACATCTTTTTTTTAAACCTATGTTATTAATACCACTATTATTATTATTATTATTAATAGACGAGTCCACATCACAGAAGAGACACTGGAGCACTTGAATGGAGCATATCAGGTGGAGGGGGGTGACGGAGGGAGTCGGGATCCTCTTCTTAAAGGAAGAAAAACCTACCTGGTGATTGACCCCCACAAACCGGACAGCATTTCCAGGAGACCTAAATCGGTAGGCGTACAAACGATTGTGAAGTGCATGAATCTTTCAGATTCCAGAAAACCTTTGTGTCTCATCGGTGCACATCCTCAAATTTAATTCACCTAAAGGGCACAGTCTTGATGTGCTCATTGTTATATAGGTTGTAGTATATTTGTGGTTTGTCTTACCTTTTGGCAACATTGATTTATTACACTAACAAAAAACAACTTTTTTTAGTAACAGATCTATCATCTCTCTTTATTGTATATACTGTATTGTATGGGCATCTGTGGTCCAGGTAGACGTGCTCTTGAGAAAGGCACTGAGCTCTAAATTGCAATGATTACTCTCGGCTGTTATCTAGCTTTAGGGGGGGTACGCAGAAAAACAAATTACAGTTCCCGAGTGAAAGAAGTAGTATAATAAAGTCATCTGCATGTAAATTTCAGGCAAACACTCTTGCGTCAGGAGAGAGCAGGCAGCGGGCATCAGTCCGGATGTCTCAGTACCTGCAGTCCTGGCGGACTATCCACCCCTTCGCAGACCTAAGCAACCCTGATGCCTCTCCCTCCAAGAAGCCAGTCATCCCCGCCAACTGTGTCATGAACCAGTCACAGCTGTCTGCAGTATGTATTTGTGCTGCAAATGTTACACATCACCTCTGTCCCTCACCAGTCTTTGATTATAATGTCTATGCTGTATATTTTAGAGAGGTGGAGTAGGTCATGTATTCTGTTGATTATGTGTATGTTTCAGGAAAGACCACCATTCCCGAACAATGCCTCCTGGTAAGTTTTCAGACATTTTAGAAGCATAGAGCAAAACAA
This sequence comes from Hollardia meadi, assembly GCA_037974645.1. Classification (NCBI taxonomy): domain Eukaryota; kingdom Metazoa; phylum Chordata; class Actinopteri; order Tetraodontiformes; family Triacanthodidae; genus Hollardia; species Hollardia meadi. The sequence goes on along the minus strand of JBBPCS010000948.1, from coordinate 82,238 downwards.
CTCATTTGATGCATTTTCTTGTTGCACATGAGCTGTTTTTGGCAATTAGGTAATAAGGAGCTCTTTCATAGTGATATTTTATTTGTAAAGTTGTAAATTGAGATTCTGGAAGAAAATATTGTTTTCTTAAAGCCCACTGGATGAATAATGTTTATTGTTGTGGTTTAAAGCTGTTTCAAATGCGTTCTTGTTTTGTCCCAGTTTGGTTGTAGATAACGGTGTTCGAGGATCACTGGACACCATAGACATTGCAGGGTAAGTCTTCATTACATTCTTTAAAGTGAAACACATTAAACCGAGGCTTTTTAGCACTGAATTTGTTCATAAAAGTTGTGACGTATTACGCCATTCTTATCTTTTTAAAATGAGATATTTACGTTGTCTTCCTTCTTTTACACTCATACTTTATGTGATAGCCTCCCCAGTCTGTTTCTTGTCCATCCCTCCTTTGATTTTGATTTTTCATTAAGGAGGAGATTAAAGAAGCTCAACTGTTTGACTCTACTGTTCAATGACATGAGCCTGGAGAGACAGGTAACTAAATTCTCTGGTCTAACTTAGGAGAAGCTAATACATGCAGTATGCATGAAAGAGCAGAAACAAGCATGATGTGTGCCTGTGTCCATTTGTAAAATCAATTATTTCTACAGTTTTTTTTGTCTAATATCAGTGTGTTTGTGTTCCAGTTCCGCCTTTCAGAGGTGAAGGGTTTACACCAGTCAATGAGCTGCGTAGCTTTAATCTTCGTTACTCTTTTCGCCGTCCAGATGCTCGTTTCTAAGAAGTGAGTTGCAGTTGTTCTCAGTGAAATCAAAGTCAAATTAAGCTTTTCATTATTTTGCTGGGAAACCCCTTAAATTAATCTTGTCCGTGATTCCCCTGAGACTAATATATGTATTATTTCAAGTTTACTGTCTCACTCAGTCTCTTGCTCACATACACACAGTACATACACACACATACATGAGGGATAAACGGTGTAAATGATTTGTTTTCACCCCCCTCCCAGTAATTTTGAGATGGCTGTGTCGTACGGTGCGACCTTCCCTGTACTGGTGCTGCTTCTCTCCATCGCTTTCACTGGATACTTGGAGGTAAATGAACACTTGGTGGTATGTTTCTAATAACACTGAGCAGTGTCGAATTATACTGGGAAGAAGTGGAGAGTTTCATATCAACAGATGATCTACAGCGTACTGCAAGTTTTTAGTTTCTGTCTCCCTGCTACTCACTGGTTGCAAACTGTAGCTTTGTGGCACTGTGAATTGAAGTAGATAGTGGATTACATTGACCATCAGCATGTCCGTGCTACATGTTTGTTTTCAGAAGTGGCGTTCCAAGATGCCGTTGAGCGTTCAGTGGATATCAGGACTGTCCCGTGGCGTCTCCACCCGGGCAGCGCTGCGACTGTTTGTGGTCTCACTCTGTGTGCTCATCACCCTGCTTATGGCCATCCTCAACTTTGTGAGTTCCACTTTAGCTTCACGGTTACTTTATCACATTTTTTTTGTCTTTCTTTTTCTATTCCCAGTATTTCATAGATAAATGTATTGTTCCGTATTGTACCATTTTCATCTGTTGTTGTTCTCTTGTTTTTGTCTTTCAGTTCTTCCTCCCAGGGAACAACTGCACAGCAATTACCAACAGGACGGAGCTGGAGGGTCTCAAACTCTACACTGTGCCTGTAAGTACCTCAAAAAAAAAAAGCATTTCACCATAAATTTATTAATGTTTCATCTTTATGTAACACAACACTTGTTAAAACTTTGAACCACACATTGTAATCCTTTGCCATACAACAGGGACTCTTCTTCTACAAATTTTTGCACACACGAGACACAAGAAGTAAAACGAAACAGGAAAGAAAATATGTATAGTTCATTAATTCATCATGTGTTTCTACCTGCAATTCAGTAGTTCATTCATTTGATTCTGAGAGCTTGAGTACAAGCTTTGAACATCGCACATACTTTGTCATAAACCCACTTTTTTTTTTTCTCCTCGCACCTACCTCTTTCTCCAAATATCCAGTACTACCTGTACTGCTGCCTGCTGGCCATGCTGGGAGTGATCGTGTTCGTCAGGACGTGCATGTCTGTGAAGGCACTGCTGCTCACCTTGGCTGTGGTGGTTTACCTGGCCCTCTTCCTCCATGTTTACGCCCCGAGGTCATACTGCCTCATCGACCTGCTTTACAACGACACCAAGTGAGTCACACTGCAGATGCAATTACATTTAAACACCAGGGGATCAATGGAGGTTTATTTACCTGATCATTATTTTGGAAATTAAAATTAAGCAGCAGCACAGTAGCTCAGATTTGCTGCCTCCTAAACAGCAATAACCAGCTGTATAGTGGTGAAATGATTAGTCAATTAATGAAGGAGGCAATCAACAAAAAGTACAATTTTTATGCATTAACCACTGAAATCATTTAGCTGAGAAAAACTGCCAAAAATCACTGATTCCAGCTTTTTTAAATTTGTGGATTTGGCTGATTGTAAATTGGGTTTTGCACAGTCTTTCGAACATTGCAAGCATTTTAAGACGTCAACTCTGGCTCCTTTTTTTTTTTTACCTGCCACATTCATAACATTGTACTGTTCAGTCACTCGGAAAAAAGTACAGTATGTAATATTCTGTCTGTTAGACTTTGTTAATAGATAAACAAACTTGTATAAATAAGATGCGTGAAAGTGTGTAGGCATGAATATGAAGTGTTCAAGTTTGCTTGCTGCCCGCGCAGCCACACAGACTCCGAGGAATCCTGATAAAGTTCACTTTCCGCTCATTCACATTCATTCACCACTATCTCTAGTCATCACAACGTCTGTTTCGCTTGGCCAAAGGTGTTAAATTTCCTGCCTTTTGTCTGACACTCAAAAGTCCAGATTGTGAGTCCTTGTCTTGAGTTTCAGATCCCCATCATTTATTGAAGAGCCTGCCCAGAGGTACAGGCCCCATTGACTGTGAGATACAAGACACTCTTGTCTGAGGAATTATATAATGGAAGGAAAAAAAGAGTGGCAGTAGTTTAGTAGGCCAGATTATGTGACAGTATGGCTTTAAATATGTGAATATGCATGTTATTCTACAGGCCGGGCGTGCTGAAGGACCCTCAGATCATGTCAGGGGTTTGGCTGGTCATCTTTTACATTGTATGCCTCATACTTGCCAGACAGGTATGTGTGTGTTGACAAGTGTTTATACAGCATGTCTTTTCTGTCATTTCAAGAAGGAATGGGGCGTGTGTGTGTGTGTGTGTGTGCGCGCAAATCATAGTTTTTGCTCATTTTTGAAACAAGTCACATTAAATTTGTTCTTTCATATTTGTACTCTGTTTTTCTCTCAGGACGAGCTGGGTTGCCGTGTGGACTTCCTGTTGGAGCGTTGTTTCCAGACAGAGAGAGAGGAGATGGAGACCATGGAGAACGTCAACAAGCTCCTCCTTCAGAACGTGCTGCCGCTTCACGTCGCCTCCTTCTTCATGGGCAAAACTATTCGCAACCAGGTAAAGAAAACAAAACACGGCAGAGATGCAAAGTAAATGATCTATCCATATCTTGTTTTTTTCTGTGAAGTTTATGCCCCAGTTAGCCTGCCATTCTTTTAGCCAACTTTCATGTATCATTTTCTACTGTGTAGAACGCAAGTATGAAATTGTAAGACATCATTAGATCACTAGAAAGTTAGCTGTTACCCCAACTGTAAAGACTGAAGAATAATGAGACTTGCAAGCATGTCTTTTAAGAAAATAGACATTTTGAGGGAGTAAATAAACAAAATAGTGATTATTGTGGCACTTTAATGCCTGCTTTTATATAAGAATATGTTTCTATACTATCTCAACCATGAGACCTGTTTGAAAAGATCTATTCCAGGAGTATATGTCCACCATTTAGAAAATGAGAAATGAATGCATTGAGGTGATGGACATTTGTGTACAAAGCCTGTCTGGACAGGTCCTTTACTTTTAAAAACTGCGTTTCAGGACCTGTACAGTCAGTCATATGACTGTGTGTGCGTGATGTTTGCCTCGGTGCCTCAGTTCAAAGAGTTTTACAGCGAGAGCAGCGCCAACAGGGATGGTCTGGAGTGTTTGCGCCTCCTCAACGAGATCATATCAGACTTTGATGAGGTATGAGGAAGAAGATACTATTGTGCACTCTCATTGCCAGCATCACCAGGTTCAAACATTTTGTCTGTGTCTCACCTCTCATGCAGCTTCTCTCTAAGCCCAAATTCTCTGCGGTGGAGAAGATCAAGACTATCGGCAGTACGTACATGGCCGCTGCAGGGCTGACACACTCACCTCTCGGGGACGAAAGAAAGGTGTTCTTTGTCTCTCATAAATCAAAGTGTATTCATCCATTTCTAAAAGGGATTTACAAGATGTTTTAAAAGCAAATGCCTGTCCAATACTCTGAGTTAAGATTCCCTGCCCAACATTAACATGATCTCTGGTTCCCCCTACAGAAAGTTGAGATGTCCTACACTCACGTGCGCTCCATGGTGGAGTTTGCCATCGCTTTGATGGGCAAACTGGAGCTTATCAACACACACTCTTTTAACAGCTTCAAACTCAGGATCGGTGAGTTTGTCCTGGATAAATACTTATATAGTGGTTAATACTAAAAGCCAAATGTCTAAACCTCGATTTGAACTGTAATTTAACCTCCAAGGAGAGAATTCTAAAAAAAGAAATGTATGCTCCATGTTTTTGAACATTTACTCATCCCTTGCTGCCGTACACTTGCAGGAATAAACCACGGTCCAGTGATTGCAGGAGTGATTGGAGCTCATAAACCTCAGTATGATATTTGGGGGAACTCTGTTAACGTGGCCAGCCGGATGGATAGCACAGGAGTGTTGGACAAGATACAGGTCAGAGAAAAAGAGTCAAATAAAGGATAGAGGTGGCTTATATACGGTGAAAACTACATCCTGTCCTGCAGTTTACACTCACACCATCTGATATTAAAAGCCACATTTTTCTTTTGCAGTCATTTCTTGACATTCATACAATTTGGATTTGCCAGAGAGTCTAGTGGACCTTTTTTTCAGTTGTTCCCACCTCAACATTTTAAAGGGTTTTGTTGTCACATTTCTCCTGATACTGGTTTCCGTCTGCCACTGTGGGTAGATGGATCAGTGGCTGCTAAGAACTAAACATTAAATGCTACATGTCGTCTATTTATTGTCCCAATTGAGACAGGAATTGATAGATTAATGGATGGATGACTGGTGACAGAAAAACCCCACACATTGTCTCCTGTCCTAATTCTTTTCTTTCTGCTCCCAGGTGACAGAGGAGACAGCCCAGATGGTTGAAAGCGTGGGATACAGCGTGACTCTCAGAGGAGTAGTTAACGTCAAGGGCAAAGGGGAACTCACCACCTACTTCATCAACACGGAGCACTCATCTCCTCCATTCTGAACCCCAAGGCCTACTTTTGGACAGGCTTATAATTAATACATTTTGTCAAGACATTAACTGCAAATGCTCGTTAGTGTTTGTTGTCATGGTGTACCAGACGGGTCGGTCCTGTGAACTGTTGCAACTAACCTGAAACTACATAGTGGTAAACACAATCAGTGGTGAGGACGTGAGAATACTGCTCTATGTTTACCCAGGCCTGTAATCATCACGAGCAGCTGCACTGACTTAACGCTAAATGCTAAAACAGAGATGTAGCAAAACAGAGTATCACCTGTTGATCATTTACGTCTGCGGAGGAGCTGCCTTTGTCTTTCGGATGAGACACTAAATACAGTCCTGACTGGCTAAATGAAGACGACAACTGGCTACTGGAAGCTGAGAGCTTTCTACTCATGGACCGTTTAATGGCAAACCATGTTGCTTATTGTATCTGTACTGTATCTGGATTATCATGTGAAATTGCATTAGGTCAAGTCCCCTCAACACACTTTTCACTGTATTATTCTGAGAACATATAATCAGAAATACTATGTTTTGATACACTTAATATGGCTGAATCACACGCATTGTCCAACAGTGTTCATGTATGATGAATTTATTTGAAAAAATTAGGTGTCCATCTGAGATGTAATGTTTTATGAAAAATGTTGAAGTAGCTTGTTCCTCAAATAAGCAAATTACCAATTTTTGTAGTTTACTGTAGGTTATTTACTTTTTTTTCACTCCGTTGTGTTCTCACTAAGTTGCAAAATAACATGCATTATGTTTTTGTTCAGCTTTTTTCAGCTTCAAATGTTTTGTGTCAGAGTATGTTGGTGCGCCTTTAAATGTAGGACAAATGGGCAGACAGTTTGTGTACAGAAACAGTTCTGCGAACACTAATTGGTGTTTTCCAAGGGTCTCCAACCTCAAAGGGAAATCTGAGGGGTCATGAGATGATTTACAGCACAGGATAGAGAAAAAATTGAACTGTATAACTGTACAAATTTTGTTTTTTTTCTGTGATCTGTGCTTTTTTGTGAATTCCTGTTTTACTTATTACGTCCAATGAAATGAAATGAACCTGGGAAGGGAAACTTACATTCCATCAACATGTACAAGTAGACACTTGTTTATTGAAGGAGTCCAAACGTTGCAGATTTGCTGCAGCCGTGTTGATTTAAAATATGGATTCCTTAGTCACTAGTCTAAATGCTGTAGCACATCTGCGCCCAGGCACCCGTGAAAGGTCAGATAATGCACATTTGACATTGCACTTTCTAATGTGTTGTTTTGTCTTGAAAGGAGTTTTGCATTACATTTGCAGTGTTGATTTCACACAGAATAGTTCTCCTTGTCTTTAATGTATATATGTGAAGGATGATGTGAAGTGTGAATGTAAAAAAAAAAAAATAATTATAGGGAAATATTTTTCTATTCTATTTATAAACTAATAAAAAAAATACAACCACTGATGTGAGAATTTACCAGTTTCATCTGAATATGAGCGAGTCCCTTCCCTTGCGGAATTTCCACCAGTCCCGGCAACGCCTACATGCACTATGATTGGCTAAAACCACCCCTGCCAAACTTTTCTCACTTGCTATTGGCTCCCACTGATGTCAGTCACTCTGCTTCCTGCTTCACGGCGCAGTTTGTTATTAAAGAGTGGCTTTAAATGTGACGGGAAATGTTGGTGGTCGGAGTTAATGAAGTCGGTGAGTGTTTAATAGACGCCTACAATTCTTATCGGTTAACTGCGTGATTTGTTCGTGAGTCGACAATATGGCAGAAATGTAGTTTGTGTTGTTTTAACGGCTTTCTTTTTGAGCATGAATGGTTTAAATGTGAATGTCGTCACCTGTCGACACTTGAGGTAAACTGACACGCCTCGGCCCTCAAATAGTTATGTTTTGGTTTTGTTTTTTTTACAGGAAAATTCATTGTTTAAGTTCTCTGTGACCCGGCCACATATAAAGACACGCTAAAGATGTCAGGCGCCCACGAGTCAAACAGGAAGCGCCGCCCCCCCAAAATGTTCTTGATGTCGACCGACCTGAAGGTCCAGGACCAGCTGGATGGTACCATTCGGCTGCAGCGGGGGTACCTTTGCCAGGAGCAAGATAAGAGCAGAGGCGACTACGTTTGGGTCAAGGTATTGACACACATTAACATGGAACTATATTTCCACGATTAGAGTTAACACATGGCTCTACTTTTATAAGGGTACATGAACATTTTGATACCAAAACGTTATATATATATAATACAAGGGGAGACTAAGTTAATCAACTCAAGATTTACCCACTGTACTGTAAAAGACTGCGTCATTAATTTAGGGAAGAATTGATTAGCATTTTTTTGATAATCAACAAATAGTTTCAACAAAAATGTCATACCTTCATTAAATTCAGCTTATCAAATGTAAGAATTTGCTTTTGTACATTAAATATCTTTGTTGTTTTGGACTGTTGGTTAGACAAAAGGTGGGAAATTATAACTGACTTTTTCACTATGTCGTGACTCTTAAAACAATAAATAAAACAATTAATGGGTTTATTAATAAAACAATTTGGAGGTTAATTGTTACTGAAAATAATCATTACTTTAACTAAACTAACTAAACTCTCTCTAAAGGGAGATTCATCTTGCTGCCAGGTGAATTTAGCCATCATCATCATCATCCATGTTTTGTTTTGTTTTTTGTTTGTTTTAAATTAATTTTAAAAATTTATGTTTTCTTATTTGTTTGTATTTATTTATTTTGTTAGGATGGTATGTATGTGTGTATATGTATGTTTCATATGTCTTGATCAGATTGTTCAGTGAAGAATAAGTTGCACCAAAGTTAACACATTACAAGCCACGCCAATGGTATGAAATGGTACACACTTCTGGTCTCCTAAGTGGGCATGGTCGCCTCTCCCGCCCATCTCCTGCAGGTGTTTTTAACACCGTTTTGTTTAACACATTACTGAGGACTATTGCTTGTCCATGTCAAAACAAATGAACACTTGATACAGTCTTATGGATATAATAAAAGTTGTGAGACAGCAACACCAATGATCTTACTGGTCACTTTTGTTAGTTCCATCCCCAATTTATTTCAATCACTTTGGATTATATTTTACATGACTTAGCTGGTCCATCCATCCTAAAACGTGCCTCCTATCATGGCACTGCGTCGCAGTTTGGATGACAGCATCCACCACATGCTGCTGAGTCGCTCTTTTCAAATGTTGGATATACTGAACTAACTAATTTCACAACTTCTGAGTGTGGTACTCGCCCCCTAATGTCTTTCCTCTCTTATTCGTCTTTCTCTCTACCCTTTGTTCTCCTGCAGGTGTTGGATAATGACATCATGTTAAAACTGGAGAGGAAGTTCCTGCATGAAGTGCCAGCCGAACTGAGTGGACTGTTGGAGCCGGTATCTGATCCAGAGGCCCGCCTGAGACTTCTAAGTAAAGATACATTACTAGTTGGTAGCCGTAGTGTTACGGGGAATAGAAGCAAATATCAGTAGATAGCAAGTAGCAAAAGTGCTAGCAGTGTGTATCCATATTAGTATAATGAATGAATGGTGTTACATGCAACTGTACTTTTAAATACTGTCATTTGTGTACAAATTCAAAGTCTTACATCAGCAGAACAGAAGTGTGGCTAAAAGTAAAGGCTCTGAGGAAAGAGTTCAAATTTGGATCTTTAAAGTGGAAAATGGGAAGTTATGTCAGATTATAATTTCTATACATTGAATGACCATTTGCTCCAAAACTGGCCCTTTTCTTATAGCCATGGCCAGAGGCATTATGTTTTGGGGTTGTCCGTCTGTCCCGTTCTTGTCAACGTGATGTCTCAGGAACACCATGAGGGAATTTCTTCAAATTCGGCACAAATGTCCACTTGGACTCAGAAACTGAATTGGTGACACTAATCTTTTGTGCCCACCTTGAAACTGTGCCGATTGGTGTGCGGAGGCATACAACCACAAGGCGGTATTTCTAGTTTAAATCTAATTATTTCTTACCTCTGTGGTTTTCATTGTTTCTTCGTTTTGATTTTTTTTTTTCAGACAATCCCGGAAAGCTGCAGCAGTTGGCTAATTTGCCTCTCGATGCTCCGCTGTGGGTCCAAATAGGGAAACAGGATGAGCTGGCAGAGGCAGAGCTTAAATACGTGGGGCCGCTTACCAGAGGGAGCAGCGCTGTGATTTTTGGGGTACAGCTCAAGGTAAACTTGAATCAAGGATGTCGGTGAAAAGCTTTTAGCGTCCCTCGTAGGTTTAAGGATTTAACCACATAACACTATAAACCTTAAAGTTACAATCTCCAAGATTTCAGACACTTTTTCATTGAACGACTGCTTTGTCAGAGATACAACAGAAGAATATCTGTTGTTTTAATAAAGAAGTCAGTCAATCAGTCTTTTTTTTCATCATGCCATGAGCAACCCAACCTGATTTCAAGCAGGTCTTTTTCCACAAAACAGTGTGGCACAGGCCTTGCTGTACATGTATACCTTGTTATTTTCTCTCCGTCTCCTCTGTAGGGTACAGCAGTAGGTAAAGGAGTGAGCAATGGGTCCTACAAGGGCCATCGACTCTTCAGCTGCCCCGAAGGCTGCGGCCTCTTCCTCCCAGTGAGCCACATCAGGCTCCGCCACTGGCCTCGCAGCAATGGCGCCGACGCACACGAGCGAGCCCGTGAGCAAGATCACCACCGGAGCAGCAGTAATCATCCCATCAACGGGCACCATAACAACAACGTCCGCCTAAATCAGCAGCAGCAGCCCAGTCGTCACATTAGCTTCCACCAGCATCGCCCCAGCAGCCCTCCTCAGCCGCACGCTTTTGGCATCCTCCCTCGAACAGCAGAGTCCGTGCCCGTCACAGTGCAAAGCCAGGTCCACGTCCAAGGTCCTGCATCACCTCCACCGTTCGATGTTGGCCAGCGGGTGTGTTTCCCCCTGGAGGATAATGTCTGTCGGGGGGAGGTGCGCTTCTGTGGTCTCCTGCCTGGCCGGTCCTCATCAGGGATGTATGTCGGAGTCCTACTGGTCAGTACGGCTACTTTTACTAAAGTACAAAATTAAGACAATTATTATTATTCCCTGTCATCTCTCTACTGTCAAGTCTAATAAAGGCATAACAATTCCAACATAATTGCAAGAAAACAAATTCAGAAAACAGTAAGTGGTAAAAAGATGTTGTCTTAATGCATAAAAACTCTGCTTGTATGTGGCTAATTGCATTCAAACCAGTATGGTTTTCTTTAAATTTGAACATCTCCCCTTTGTGTTCTTTGTAACACGTTACAGGATGCTCCTGTTGGTAACTGGGACGGGCTTTATAAGGGAGAGAAGCTCTGCCACATTCCTTCCCCTCTGTATGGACAACTTCTGCCAATCACCAAGGTTTCCTCAGGTATGGCAACTGTTTGCGCAACAAGGCATCAGATGCTCACAGTGTGTGTTGAGCATTAGTTGACAGTGTTACACAAACATATTGGAGCCATATTATCAGGGAGCATGTGAGATTTAAGTGCTGTTCTCTGGGATGCTTTTACAGATTATATGGCCTGTCCTTAAAATCAATATGGATTACGTAGAGAAGACATTATCACTAAGAATACAGTATTTTTCCAGCAGTAAGAATATAAGCATTCAAAACTCATGTTTTGGTGGAACATACAGTTGCCTTTAATCTGCCAAGACTAGACAACATATATCAGAATGGAACGAATTAATACTAAAGACCAAAAACTTAGAATTAACTCTTTTGTTAAAATCACAAAAATTGTATAAGACTGCAAAGGGCTACTTGTAAACACAAAAAATGTGTAAACCTGAGCCTAATATGCAGCAGACTTAATACTGATGTACTGTTTTGTGTGCACATATATCAGTAAACACCTAACTCTTGCTCCATTTCCTCTCAGAGCCTAAATCCCGCCGTCACAATCCTCTTCACCAAATTCCCAAATCCATCCTGAAGCCTGTGCCGCCTCCCGTCACTAAACCAGGCCCTACGTCACCACCCGTCTCTGCTCCCAAGGTCGCCCTGATGCCCCCCACTAAACAAGCGCTTAAACCCCCTCCACTGCCGCCACCAAAACCCACCCACAAGACCGCGCCTCCTCCCCCTCTCCCACCTCCCAAGCCCCTCAGCCCGACGTCACCGACCTCTCCCGACCAGCCGCAGCACACCAACGGCGTGCATGGCCCTCCTTCGCCACTGAGGTCGCCAGACAACTGCGAGGCTGCAGGGGAGGACGGAGAGGCAGGACTGGACGGCGAGCTGGAGGTGGGGTCGATGGTTGAAGTGAACGAGCCGCCGCTTTTTGGGGTCATTCGCTGGATTGGAAGGATCAATGGGATTTCAGAGCAAGTGGCAGGAATTGAGCTGGTAAGGTGAAAGTTTTGTTGTTGTGAACCAAAACTGCATAATCAGCTGCATGTTCTTAATACTAGTTTTATAGTCTTGTAATCCATTATCCAAATGTTAGCAAATGGGTAAACTTAAAAATTCAGGGCATAGCATTGGTTCCTGGATATTGTGTCAAATGCAAGATGTGCACTGGTTAAAAGTTTGTTTACAGCCTTCATGTGTGTGTAAACACAACAAAACTGTCCTGTATTTTCAGTTATTATCAGTGGACAAATGCATAATGTACATTTTTGAATTAAGCTCAAATTGATGTTTTCAACTTAAACTATTTGGTCTTATTTACTGTTTGTCCTATTCTATCATGATGTTTCTCATGAATCTTGACATTACTGGTTTATTTCATTTTGTTGATTTGTTGTTGCAGCCTTTACAAAGAGTAAAGTTGTTGCATTTATTTGAATTTGATTCTCGGTGGTGGTCCATGGCCGATACGTTGCATTTCCACTGAATTTCAGTATATAACACTAATTTAACCAAAAACAATGTGTGTGACAGGACCAGGAACTTTCTGCAGGAACAGACGGCAGTTACCTCGGTGAACGTCACTTCCGTTGCCCGGCCAACAAGGGGCTGTTTGTCAAGCTTCGCAACTGCAGACGAGACTCCAGGTTTCCTGCCCCTGAGACACCTGTCAATCAAGTGGAGCGATGCAATTCTGTAGGTAGGAAAACGTTTTAGTAGCGTCTGGTGTCATCTGCAAGTTGGCAGGTTTGAAGCTAATCACGGAGTCGCAAAACGGAGAAAACATTTACTGAGCCATGATATTTTTTTTCGTGCCATGCGAGTGTGTAAATGTGAGAATAACTGTGTAGTTTCATTATGCAACACCGTCTCCTGTGTTTCCCAGCCTTTGCAGAGTGGGGCAGCGAGCGTGTGGAGGAGCACACTCCTCCGGTGGATGGGAATGAGGCCAGTGAGCTCTACCAGGGCTGGAAGAGAGGCATCCAGGGTCACCTTAACTCCTGCTACCTGGATGCTACGCTGTTCAGGTAAAACTTGAGGCCGCTTACATGCTCTATAGTAACGGAAAAGATTAAAGGATGTTAAATATATCAACTTAAAAAGCAACTAGGTGTGCAGCTCTGAATATTGTAATAATGATTCAACTTGTGGTGAACTTATGAACTCTCTCAGTGTGCAGGAAGCTGTGGTTTTGTTATGTTTCCGGCTTTAGAATAAATACAAGAAGTTTAGATGAGCGCCGATTTCTCCCGTGACCTTAAGATGCAATTCTTTAGGTCAGGGGTTCTCAGCCTTTGTCACTCAAGGCCCACTTCTGATTGTTAAAAAAGTACGGCTAGTTATTTTATCCCCTCTGTCATGTCCATTGTCTCCCTACAGTCTATTCTCCTGCTGCTGTTCAGCAGACTGGGTGTTGTTTTGGCCCACTGACCATGAGACGGACCCAAACTCCAATCAGGCTCAGGACCTGCTGCGTTGTGAGATAGTCAACCCCCTGCGAAGGTGCGTCAGTGTGTCCAGGATGCTTAAAGGCAGGGATTTTTTTTGATACACTCTATTTTTACTACACGCAAAGAACTAAGTTAGAATAGCAAACCTAATTGCTGCTGATGATTCAATATCGCTACTGTTGCCACTGATTGTATGGCAATGGTGGAATGTTACTAATTATATTTACTTTAGGAATCAAGGAAATGTATTTGTGTTGTACAACACTGGGATCTACGACGAAATTAAGTTTGCAGTCCTCTTCACACACAGAACATACTGTATATAGAGGTAATTCAGTTTAGAATACAATAGGGAACGCTCTGGTTTGTGGGCGACGTACTGTGAGTTGGATGGTGCTCAGTTTTGGCTCGTCCATTTTGAAACAGGAAGCATATGGTGGCCCCAGAGGGTAATAAACGATTTCTTATTACTGCCGAACAGTACGCTAAAATGTTTTTGAAAACATTTTAGGCGAGAAATGGGCGACAAACAGGATCGTAGTTCAAATTTGATCAGAACTGCCTAGTTTTACAGTTATTTCAGCCTCTGTTTTCACAATACAGGTTCACAATATGTCCACCAGGGAAACACTTCCTGTCCACAAATGTTCTCTACACACCTAAACATTCCACTAAAATATGTTTATGAAACCATTTTAAGTGAGAAATAGCCAATAAAATGCAATAAAATCTTGGCTCATATTTGATCAGTGCTGCCTCGTTACAGTTTAATCAGAGTTTGTTGAGACACCCCTCTCTCGATCCGACTTCTCTAATCTTTGTGTCCCTGGAAAAAAATGCAAACCATGATCTTTTCCTAAAGCTTTTGCTGAACTGAAAACTTTGATTTTTCAAATTGTAATGATACAAATCTGGTTGAAAATCAGCAAAGTTTCACTTTAAGCAAAGTATCTGAATACATCTTCCAACACTGCTGTGTGGTTAAATGTCACAACCATAATATGTAATGAAACATGGACATTGTAGTCGTAAAAATGTTAAAAATTAGTAGGAAAAACTGGCACCGACTTCCCCCTCAGGTGCTTTTTGTATAACTGGTCAGCCCCCTGGTTAGTGTCTTTTTCTGACATAGAAGACATTGTTAAAATACTTGTATACTGGTGTGTTTCCAAGGTATGGCTACGTGTGTGCCAGTAAGACCATGGCCCTGAGACGGCTGCTGGAAGCTGCAAACAGCGACACAGGCTTCACCAACCAGGAGAAAGGTGTGTGTG
>JBBPCS010000948.1:35563-56209 GCA_037974645.1 Hollardia meadi | reverse complement strand
TTTGATGACGAGCTGATCATTTGAATCAGGTGTGTTGGAAGAGGGAAACATCTAAAACATGCAGGGCAGTGGGTCCCAAGGACCAGAATGGGAAACGCTGGTTTACACGAACAATCTGGAGAAAAAAAACAATTCTGTGGTACCAGAATGACGGAAACTTGTGTAAGGTTAAATTTTTCCTGCTAAATACCTTTTGTTGCGCTTGTTCTGTCAGTTTATCCTGGTACTGGTATTGTCCACGTGGTGAGAAGCTGAGCTCGTACAATAGCGTTAAACATTTGTGTTTCATCAGGTGATAAATTTAGTTTAAAAAACGCATTCAGATCCTCACTACATCTGCATCATTCGCCACAGAATATCTGCTGCGAGTGCTGACGACCCACCCGACCTATCAGAGAGTGTTGAACGAGTACTTGCAGCCCGAGGAGGCGGGCTCTCAGCTGGCCAATGGGAAGGCTGTGAACAACAACGGAAACGTGCACAACGGCTCCCTCCACTACAACAAGAAGTTTGAATGAGGATTTTATTTATTTTAAAGATTCCCTTTATTTACAGGCCGTTTAGCCAAGTTTGTTTTGTGCTCGGCTTCCCAACCGGACAAAAAGAAGCAGATTAACCGTCAACAAATGAATGTATTTGTGTCTGTGTGTGGGTATGAATGTATTTTTAAAGCTATATTACTGTATCATTTTACCACAGTCAAGCATGACATTACTAAACCAAAGAATGATTGAAATGAGTACAGTGTGTGTGAGTGTGAAGTTGTGTTCATGTTTACAAGTATACCTTTTTTTTAAATTTTTAAACTTTGAAATCTTGTTCATGTTCATCTTGTATTGTTGCAGCTGCTGTTAAAGGACACATTTGAAGCCATAACATGTCTTATTTATAGAATTCCCTTTTTATGTATATTGAATGTTTTGTTTTTTTAAAAGGGGACAATTGTATGTGCAAAAAGAAACCGAACACTCGTGTAAATCAGAGTTTATTTTTTGTAAATGAATTTTTACGTTTTTGTGTGAATGTTGTTTTTATTTAACAAATTTAGCAAACAATTAAACTGTGAAATCATAAGGAGGTTCTGCTGTTGTTGTTTTTTTTGCTCTTGGCCCAGTTTTAGTGCTGAGATTGGAGTTACTGGCCTCACACTGGTCCCCTCCGTCCACCCCGAGTTTCTGCATCTCCTTTGTAAGCGTTTGATGTTGTTTCATCTCTACAGTCTCTGAAAATTGCGTAGCTGTTTTTGTTGACCGCGTCTTCTGCTTTTCATGCGTGATCTCTCCGCCCTCTGGGGTAAACTCTGCTGTTTTCTTAACACTCTGTTCACTTGGGTTCCTCTCATCTGCTCTCTCTAGTATGAATTCACCACTCGGTCTTGCTTTCTCCTGATCAACCTGAGCTGACAGCCTCTGAATGCGTCTGATTTGGGCTTTGTTTGTTGTTCCCTTGAGTTCGGTCTCATTGTCTGTATTCTCCTCCTTCCTTTCAAAAGTCTTTGCAATCCTCCCTCCTTCTCTTGCGTTCATAGCCGTTTGCTTTTGTGTCACTGTTGTTCCAGCACTTTTCCTCAGATTTTTTTCAGTTTCAGCCCATTCTCTAGAGAAAACTCCAGGCTCCTTTGTCTGAGCTGGTGGTGAAGCTCAGCAACCTGCATTGATTCAAATAGCTTCTTTACAACTGCATGATAAAAAAAAAAATTTCCTTGAGTGTTTGTGCTCAGTAAATTGATCACAAAAAAAATTTGGGGGCTCAAATTTTGAACAATATGTGTCTTACGAAGTAGCACAAAATGCTAAGTTGGTAGAAATGATTTAAGTTATCAGGAGCCAGTTAAGAAATATTTTTATTTGATGCATAAATAAATTGTCATGAAATTTTAATTATTGATATTAAATCTCCATTCATACTTCAATTGCATTTTAATTTTTCTTAGATAGGCTACTTAGATTCTACCTCTTTGGGGACTTTGGGCTGTTTCGCGAAGTGTTATATTAGGAAACCCCATTTCCCAGGATGCCGTGCGCCCCGAATTCTAAACCGGATATCCGCTCTGCTATCCGAGCGAGGAGAACCTTCGCCACACGTGGAGTTGGGAAGAGAACTATCGTGTTTACCTGCAACATTTACGGGTTTTTCTAATATAAAAAGACCTGTTTGATTTATTTGTGAAGTTTTTTTGAAGCTTTGAAAGAAGTTTTCGTCGAGATGTTTCTGCAGTTTTACCTAAATGAGAACGGGGACAGAGTCTACACTCTGAAGGTACCGATAACGTTGTGTTTACGTTCCTTATATCCAACATTATTGTCTGTATAATGTATTTTAAATTACTTCACTTAAGTACTATGTATGCTATTGCACCTTTTGAAGAAGTAAAATTTCGTCTTCTACCTTAACGAGAGCTTAATTCAACGTTGATTTCCGTTATTTTGAAATTGGCAAGTAGCTAAGCTAATTAGCTGAAAAAGAAAGCCAGCAGTCTGCTAACTGGCTGCAACTGAAAGATCAGTCCAGCTTCAACCGTTTTATTTATTTTTTTTATTGCACATTCACATAAATGGAATAGTTATAACAAGTTATCCTAATCCTAGTTTGTTTTCACAACTTATTCCATTGCCATTGCTATCATGTAAAGCTACTGGCTCCTGGCAGTATATTATATTTCTAATTTATCTCCATATATTTAATGTGTGTAGCTATTATTAAACCCATCAAAAGATAAGACGAGTCAAGGATGGCATCTTCAAAAAAATTTCACAAAAGAAACCCTGCGTAGACATAACGCATGAAAAAAACCCCAGCATGGGACATGGACACACAAAAGAAAAAAGAACTAGCATGCTACACAAACAAGGTGTTCTGCAAAAACTGATGCTTGTCATAGGATAAAACTTCCCAACTTCCCGCTTTTACCAAGTTACAGACACATCAATCAATCATAAAAATCAGTTATCAAGTTACCAAGCAAAAATGCCAATGTTTTGGATTGTTGCTCTGATCCAAAACAATTTGAAGGATTCGCTGTTGGAATTGCAATATAAGTTGTTTCATGTAAAGTGGTTATTCAGTGACAAATCAAATTTGAAAATGTTTTCATGTAGGTATGAAACTCAAAAAAAAACACCTTTTATTTTATTAATGTGTCCCAGGACTGAAATCAACTGAGCTGTTTTTCTTTGTGACCAACAGAAGATCTGTCCCGATGGGCAGCCAACCAGCTCTGCCCACCCGGCCCGGTTCTCCCCTGACGACAAGTTCTCCCGACACAGGGTGACGGTGAAGAAACGCTTCGGCCTTCTGCTTACCCAGCAGCCCAGACCTATTCTGTGAGAGAGCGGCAGAGAAAGAGACAAGAGTTGGATGGATGGAGATCAGACTAAGAAACAGAGGGATGAAGATGGAACTGTAAAAAACTAATAAAAATACTCATTATTCAGGATTATGAAAGTGCAGCCAGGGCCGCTCCTCTGGCTCAAATTTAAGGGACTGTTCATGTTTTGAATATCAGCTGCTGATCTTTTTTTTTATGTACCGTAATCTCTTGACATTCATTTAAGGTGAATGTTATAATTTTGTTTTTATTCTGAATAAATGTTTGGTTGATGGTTTATAGTCGGTTGTCTCTATGTGTATAAAATCCATAAAGGTGATGCATTTAAGATTAAAACTGGAATAAATGAGTGGAGAAACATGGCAAATGTAGATGAAACTGCTGCAATTTTTATAAAACCGGAAGCTTTTCTGATGAAAGTTGACTTATTAAGAATTTCCACGATTGAATAATATCTTGAAGTCACTTTGATATGATTTGAAGTTCTAAAATTGACTACAAAACAGACATAACTTTAACTTAACTTTTATAACTTATCTACACATTTACTAGGTTTCGTGGATGTGACAGTAGTGGAAGAAGTACTCAAATCCTTTATTAAAGTAAGAGTCCCAATACAGCATTGAACAGATACTCATACAAGTCCTGAATTCAAAGTAAAACTGCAGTAGTGTTGTAAGCAAAATATACTCAAAGTATCCAAAAGTACTACTTATGCTGAAAAATGGCCACCGTGGCTGATACGTTATGATATATCATATTGGATTGTTGGATGCAACAACAACATATAATCTAACATAATATGAAAAGTAACTACAACTAAGAAGGTCTATCTCACTGTCTAGTCTTATTGGACTACACTTCCCTGTCGCGGTTGACTGCTTTCTCGTTATCACGCACGCGCAAGCCGTTAGAACTACGGCAAGGGAAATCGGACCAGCCAGGCGCCCTCGCGTGGTTTTTGTTGGGTTGGTTGGCCATAGAAAAGTGCCGAGAAAACCTGGGAGAGGAGCCAACTCATCCAGTGGTAACTGAAGACAGCCATATGGTGGAGGCGTTCTTGAAAGGAAACTTATCCCAGGTATGCGTTTCATGTGACTAATGTGTAGGGTTTGAGAGTTTCAGTGGGCATTTTTCTCGCTGTTAGTGAAATAACGTTAGCTGGTGATCCGCGGAGTTAATCAGCGGCATGGCTAGCTGCTGGCTAATGGTAACGCTAGCCCCGGCTAGCAGTACCGACTGTAGTGAAGCGGCTGGGACTACCTCATGCGATACAACCCTTGTACCTACAGCCACCCAAGTGATGGCTTAGTGCTAGACACGCTGCTCATCATTAAACGAAAACCTCAACCCTGTCAATAACCGGCTAATCACTGCACCAGCATATCCCAAATCAACTGCGCGCCTTCTGATTTTATCCGATTTCAAATGCGAACAACTGAACACTGAAACCACAGCCTCTGACAGATGCCGCATTCCTTTTGTCATGGAAATGCCGTCTAAGGTTAGGTCGAAACCTCATACGCTCATAACTTAATTATAACGCCAGCCCTTGTCTGTTTATTAATATCGGGAGGTGTTTACCAGCCGGTTTAAGCCAGAATTATTATGGCTAGCTTAATTGGCTTAGAATTGCAACTGAGTGGCGTTTAGCAAGCGAGCATCACCATCAACAGAGCTAGCTCTTCATAAGTTGCTGGTTGGGACTAATTAGACGATGTTTATCCTTATTGATAAAGGCGTGTTTTGTTGGTTACTTGTCTCTGGTATTGATTACCGCTGCAGCAGCACGACATTATCCCTATATTTTTGACTTAATACTTCGTTATTCATAATAATTGCAGTATTATTTCTGTTATGAGTCCTGGTGCTTTGATGCGGTATTTTAGTTTTAGGGGCTGGTGATTCCCCTTTGATACGTATGATGCAAAAATTGTGAGCTTAATGTTAAATGGCAGCCAAACAGGTGAGGTTTTACCCATTTATAGATCACCAAACTCATTAAAAAAAACTTTCAAAATTCAGAAAATTATACCACGTATATCATGAATACAGCCTCTAAGAAATGGAAAAGATCGTGTTAGATCAACATGTAGATATTTGGTTAACAAAAGTCCCAGTTTCATTTCATGAGATTGATTTTTATGAATCATTGATACAGCAAAACTATCCTCTAAGCTGCAAGAAGAGCGGCCTAAAAAAAGCCAAAATCAGAGTTGAAATGTCTGAAAGGAGAACAAAATGGATGGAAAAGGATTTACAGTAACCAAATCTGCTGTAATACCACATGAGTAACAAAAAAAGGAGAAACTCTGCAGTAAAAAAAAAAAAAAAGAGAAAAGAATCACGCTTACTTCAGTATCATTGAAGAAGCCATTGCAATATCTGTGCCAGTGTTTTGATGACATACTAACTTTACCTAGAAATGACTACATTTGGATGTGTTGGGTACGCAGTGTGGTTATAGAACTGAGATGTTTGGGGAAAATGCTGGGTTTTAACCATTCTTTTCCTCATGTAATCAATTAGTCTGGCGTGGTTTCTTCGCTCAGTCCAGAGACTAGCCATTGAGTTGTACTGACGATTTCAAATTGTCTGTAGGTGTGAATGTGTTTGTTTAGACTAATTTCCTCCCCGGGGTGTTTCCCACCCTTTTGCACAATACATAGGCCTCGGCTCCCCTACTAAAGCCCCAAACATGGCTGCAACTTTTGTGAAAATAAGGGAGATGCATGAAAGACATTATCTATACATAATGTATCTGTCCCTATCAAATAAACATAAAAAAGACGAGTGATCCGTCTCCCCCCTGTCCATCTCTGAATGTGGACAGACAGTGCGTGTGAGGCAGGCAGCGTTATAAAATAGAGAAATGTGCCATGTCTCTGCATGCAGAGTGAGAGAAAGCAGCCAGCAGCCACTGGCACAACCGGTCTGAACCGCTCTCCTTTAATAATTAAATTATGAACTGAGCTAAAACAACAATCCAGCTATATCCACCTGCCATGTCGGTTTTTCCCAAGACGATGGAGTTAATTGCATAGTTGACTTTGCACCTACAGTGTGGATATGTCGTTATTGTTTTACGCGTCCTTCACTTGCAGAGATGTCATGTTGTTGACAACTCTGTCAAAATGTCCCTAGAGTTAGTTTCACTTGGTTAATTCACTATAGAAACATATGTTAATGTCCAAGTAAGTACACAAAAGAACCAATGAGTATTTGGTCAGAAAAATTATTGAAATGTAGGGTGTATTATTTACAATAGTAATTTTTTTAGTTATCTTTTTTTTGTGTGTGTCAAAAGGCATGTTGAAGCCTGCATTTGCTGATTTTAGAGCATATGGGTGAACTTAAAGACACAAACCTTTTGCCCATGAACTGGAGTTACAGTGCTGCTTTTTCAGTTCTCTACTGTGCGTGACTTTTTTATGGTATTACAGAGCGAGCATTGTAAAACTGAAACAAATGATTACACATGATCTCATACGATATGGTGAAAATATGAAGAGATTGCAGACTGCATGTTGTGCAATTATATAAAAATGAGTGCAGCATTTTGTCATTTTAATTCACCATACATGTAGCCTACTTACCTATTTAAGACAATGTGTTCCTTTTCAAAAAATATTGAGGTTGGTTTTTGCTGTGTAAGCTAATTTATGCTTCCCCCCCCCCCCTTCTCTATCTTATTTCTCCCCTATCCTCTGCCTCACTGAACCAATGACTCCTCTTCCCACCATGGCTTCTGTCACCCTTGATGGATGCTATCAGTCGAAAGACATTGTTATACCTAAAGGGCATGTCAGACAAATTTTAGTTGTGTTTACTTGAGAAACGGCAGAGAGGCAGGCGAGTTCTATCTGCTATCCTGAGCCATAGTCCTACTCATCCATAGGAATCAAGACAGAGTGTAGTTACTAAAGATACTGTGCAAACAGCAGAAACGCTATATCAGTGCAGTTTGAAGGGAAGAAATTTAGCTTGAAAGAGACATCCATAACTCTTTGTATGTGTAGCTGCTTGAAACTGGTGCACTACATATTCACATTTATTCACAATAAAGAATTTCTGCTTCTGTGGAATGAATACATTTTATTTCCAACAGATTCTGAAAGATTATTGACACCAGTAGCCACATAAAGACGCCTGTTGTTGATTTTCTTTCACATGCTTGGTTGCAACCAACCACTTTGCTTCAATGGAGAAGTGCAGCAGCATAAGAATAAATTATAGAGGCCGCCGTCACCTCAGCGCCACCTGGGAGATAGCCTAGCTCAGCTCAGGTCAGCACAGCCCTGCTAGCTAGTCCTTGACCGCTCCCAAAACCCCATCCTTCTCCCCCTGCATCCCACTCAACACCCTTCCCCTTCCCTTCTACTTTTTCCAAGTGAGTTGCGATGGCATCGGTGCGCTTCACGGTGACGCCCACCAAGGCTGAGGACCTCCCGGGGCTGTCCGACACATCGCCTGACATCAGCTCCCGCTCCGGTGCCCGCGTGCGCTTCGGCTCTAAGGAGAGCGTCAATCGAAGTGACCCGCTCAGCGAGGCATCGGGAGGCATGACAGCAGGAGGGGGGACTGGCACGCCGGACCACAGCAGTTTGGAGCAAGGTGACACACACATTCACATAGACATAATGTGTTGTTATTGTAGTATGTTTTACAATATGCCTCATAAAGCATGCTCACACTTTTTATGGTGGAGGAAAAGAGTGGCTGAAGTGTGTCTTGGGCAAAAAAAAACAGAGTACACACCTAGTCTGCATACCAACCTGTCACACTGATGTATCTAATCCCACTACTTGGATTTACAACAGACTCAACTGTTTAATCCATATGTTTGAGACATGTCAGCCAGCCACTCCTCCATCATGACACATTGGCTATGAGAAAATAATATAATGTCCCACCTTGGAACAGGTAAACCTATTGGACATCTGAAAGTCCTTTGTACAGATTTGCTGCATTTTGAGTACTGTGTAATGGTGGCTTGGGGGACAAAATCTGAACACACAGACATGATGCACATATTTTTAGATTCTGGCTGAAATCACTCATTAAACATCTATAAATCTGCTTAGAAATCATAGAAAAATCACCCCTTACAAATGCAGAACGTGCCTGAAAATCATCACGTTTTCAAGTTTTCCTCAGTATCAAAGTAATTCATTGATAGCTGTCTGTACATCCATGGATACATTGCAAACAGGAACTGCTAATAGCTAATTTGTCACACTTTTAATGGAGTGAATTAGTGTAAACCAATGTAGGATAAAGAAACCGTGCTCATGTTGTAACCTACAGTATTGTCTTACTGAATTCATAGCAACAGGGGAAAAAATGAAGGCGGTATCAGGAAGGTGCAGTTGTCTTGATTTTGTCTGAAGACAGTCCTAGACAGTGTCAGACTTTAAGCCCCTGACCTAGAGGGGGCATGTTGGAACAAAGTCTTAAGTCCTTGGATATCTTTTGGGATAAAATAAAAGAGAAGAGGGGTTGACATAACCATGCAATTTTTTGTCAGTACTATGTTTAATTTTGGGTCGTGGGACAGGGGTCTGATTGGCGGAAAAGTCAGGACAAGAACACAGCCTCTGATTGGTCCACAGACTCACCCAAGGCATGATGGGATTGCCAATGGACAGCTAGCAACCATGGACACCTCTTTTGTCCAAAATGTCGGTTTTAAGGGAAGTAAAAAGAGAGGTGCTACTTGTAGATGCATTCCTATGCATGTCCCAAGTTTAACAATGTGTGTTTTTTAAATTGTGTTTTATGGCTCTCTGGGTCATAAAGCTCTCCATTTATTGTCTAAGTGACGGCTTTGCTCCTTTAGGGGGTTCATGACAAAATGAACAATAGCTCAACTGACTGCACAGAGAGAATAATGTAATGTAAGTCTATTGTGATCATAGTAGGTTTCACTTCCCCCACTGCTGTCATCAGCCCACCTACAGACTAGATACAGTGAATTAATTCTTTACTTAATGATAGCTGACAGCAGAAACCTTTTCCCCCCCAGGAATAACAGATACAGATGTACAGCTAGAAAGTCCAGTTTGACATGAAGTCTTGTGGGAATCCAGATGAGTAAATGCAGGAAAATGTCTTCTTGTGGCTGCTGTGACTGTGCAGTTGTTGTGTGGAGTGCAGTAATTCACTTTGCGAAAGTGTTAAAGAATAACTGTGCTGTTTCACAGGATCAACAAGGGGGTTATAACTGTGGAGAGAAGTAACTGTATTAGCTGCGCTGATCCACTTAAGCAGTTGCATAGTAGTGAGGATGCCCCACGTTGTTTAATAAGCTTCCATAAATAGAAATCCGAGCCATTTAATCCGATGGAGTTTCGACCAGGCTGTGTGATGATGCGGTTGTTTATACAGAGAGACACGGTGAGATTTCTGGAGACACAACTGCACAACTGTCGTCTCAACTGAAATATAAAACCAACATGCTGACAAGAAGAAAAGCTGCTGTTGAAGTGAAGGAGTCAAGATCTTGACGGGCAATGAGGAGGAGAAGAAAAGGTCAAATGCTCTGTGATCCGTTATTTTATTTTTTTTGACACCAATAAAGTTGGCTATTGAATTTGACATGCTTACACGCACACACACCTGGGTCCAGTTGCTTTCCACTTCACTGCTTTCTCACACAAACACAGAATAAAAGGCATCATGCGCTGATGTGGTAATCACAGGCGGAGGACTTCTCTTGGGGAAACATACAAACACAAATAAACAGCTGCATTCCCTTGTGTTAGGCTGAGTGTGAGTTTAGGTATTTTCAGAGGGCAGGACTCTGGTTTTGTTAGTCTTTTTGTTTTATTTGTATTTTGTTTATATTTGAGAAGCTGGATTTTGCATATTTTTAAGACTAGGGCTGCAACCAAAGTACCATTATGATTGTATTGTGTGGTGGGGAGGTCTGTGTTATCAGGCATCAGTCAGTCTGAGAATTTATGAAGCGTCTGTTGTCGTGTTTCCTGACTGTCCTGACCAACAGGTTAGTCCTTGAACATACCAGAAGAAAATCCCATGTGTTTGTGCTTGTTGACATGGACTGAAATGTGTGCATACACCGTTGTGCATCTGTATTGTCTATTATTTGTTTTTCGCAGAGCATGTGTTAACAGAAGGTAGACAGTATAGATTGTAAAGAATCAGCCCTTTTCAAAGTTTTGAAGAACAACTGAGCAAAAGTAGCTTGTTAATCTTTTCCCACCACACCGGCATGCCTCAACCACTGAATATCAACAGGCAAGTTGTTTTCGCTGCTGTGGAGTCAGTTTCGCACTCACTATCACTGCAAACAGGATGGGAAGTTGCCACCCACAGGCCAAATGTTGCTATTTGTGTTTTCTTTACATGACTATTGACTTTTTCTCAGTGTGTAACCAGCAGATGTTTGCTGATGGATTTTGGGATGTGTCATGCAGCTTTCTGTCTTGGCTATAAATATATTAATTCTTGGTTATTATATAAAGTGGAGGTTCCCAAGCATTTTGGCTTGTGACCCCTTAAAATGCTCAAGAAAAAGTATACTTACACCCCCTCATCACAGGTTATGGAGGGATTTTACGCAGGACTTGTGCCAACCTACAGAATTCTTGTTTTTTTAATTTATTTATTCACATATTTAAAAAAAAAAAAAAAAAGCGACCAATGCTTGATATGGGCCTCAAGTTGTGTCATGTATAAATGTCCCTCTGTTAAACGTGCCGTTAGCGTGAGTGTGGCGGAGCAGGAGGGAAGTGATAGTGCTGACTCAGGTGCTGCTGATGCAGTGGCCTGTGCTGACTGAGGTGGAACTGAACTGGCAACATGGTGGCCATTGCATCAATTTGTGTGTGTGTGTGTCTGTCGGGAGAGAAAGCTGGAATTAATCCGAGTACAACTCGACGCCACCAAGCTCTATTTTTCAAGTCTCACATAAATAATCTGGTGCCCGTATGAGCTTTCAAAACAGGTTTTGCTGCAAGACTGCAACTAACAATTTAAAAAAATGATCCATTAATCAGATCTGTACAGAACTTTCCATCATCGTTTTAGTTCTTGCAGTTGTCTATAGCCGTTTGTAGTATGCAAGGTTTACTGTATTCTAGGAGTGGGTGATATGATTGAGAACAATATTTTTCCTCTCTATTGATCTGTTTATCGCACTTTTCATGAAATCACAGAGTGTCTGGTCATAAAAATTGGTTTGAAGTTCTGAAAATCTATTTCAATAATTTTTCCTGTTCATACTTAACATTGAAAAACCCTCCAATTTACACTGAAATGGGCTTTCAATGCAAGCCATGGTGGACAAAATCCACAGCCCTTGTTGTGTGCCAAAATATATTAATAATGTATTATCTCTTTGTTAGTATCCCTCTACTGGAGCTCAACATCTCTGTACAGGGAAACACAGAGAATTTTATATCACTTACGCTGGAAGTTCATTAAGACAGGATCTCTGTATGGCCAGTGTGAACAGGAGGAATGATTACAACAGGAAAAAATCATTTTCATTGTTCATATGGGCAGCTGGCTGATAGTGTTTGTCTTTGTGTCTAGGTGATGGAAATTCCAAAATATCCAGTGTGTACATCAACAACACTCATGGGGTGGACGACGATGACTTCTACGACAGAAACTTGGCCTTATTTGAGGTTCGAAAACACATAATCATGCTACAAATGTTCTGTAAACTTTGGTTTATATCGGAGGTAGAAAACATTTATTCTTCGGCCCATATTTGCCTCTTTCTTAAAAAAAAACGTTCACATCTCGTTTTATTGTGCAGTACATAGATGAAAAGAAAACCCTCCAAGTTGTGGCTGATTATTTGCCAAAGTGTATGCTAAACTAGAGCCTAAAATAAATCAGCATTTGGCTGGTGGGTGCAGATAATTTCATTTTTTTAAAATAGATTTTGAAGTTCCCTGGAAACAATTCTGTGTTCTTTCTCTCCTAAATTTCCTTTTCTTTCACATCTTTTCTGTTGCCTTCCTCTGTGCTTGTGATCTATACCCTGTCCCTGTTTTTTATCTTCTTTCTTACCTTCCTTCTCTCTAATAACCCCATCCTCCATATGCCTCCTATTCCCGTCCTCATCTCTGCTTTCCTTTGACTACTGTCCATCTTTATTCTTTATTTATTTTCACATTATTTCTCCCTCCACCACTCTTCCTCTCTTTTTCCCCTCCCTTCTTTTCAAACCGCAGGAGGAGATGGACACTCGGCCGAAGGTGTCTTCTCTGCTCAGTCGTCTGGCCAACTACACCAACCTGACGCAGGGGGCCAAGGAACACGAGGAGGCCGAGAGCATCGGCGAGAAGAAGAAAGCCAGCAAGGTATATCAGTGTTTCTCTCCGTTTCTCTGGAAAAGTAGGATGAAAAAGAGAACGTCTAAATTAAGTTTTGAAAATAATAAATAACATGAAGTTGGATGTTTGGGAATTCTTCCATCTCTCTGCTTGTATCTACCTACCAGTCGCCACAGATGGGGACGTTCATGGGTGTTTACCTGCCTTGCCTCCAGAACATCTTCGGTGTCATCCTGTTCTTGCGGTTGACCTGGGTGGTGGGAACTGCTGGGGTGCTGCAGGGCCTCTGCATTGTCTTTATATGCTGTTGCTGTGTGAGTATTTTAAGGGTCCAGCTATGTCAGCAGACGGACAGGGCGAGACACAAATAAAAATGCTAAAAATGTACTAAAATCTGTCTGTCTTTCTGTCTCTTTGTAGACATTGTTGACTGCAATATCGATGAGTGCAATCGCCACTAATGGAGTTGTACCAGGTATTCCTCTCCCTTTCATCTGTTACAGTACACCTAAAGCTTACCTTGAACTTATAGCAATTTTGTCACGCACAACAAAGTTTCATCTTTTTATTGAACGAGAGGTCATTAACTTGAAGCAAAGGATTAGAAAACGAATTGATAGTTGTTTGGCTAATTAATGGATTATTCTTACGTTTTATTATCAACACTGTCAAGCATTTGGTGGTAAAAGCTTTAAAAGGTTAAGATTAGGGTGCTTGTCATTGCTTCATGTCATCATAAATTAATATTTAGCAATTTTTGTTTTTTGGTCACTGATCATTCATAGCAAAACTTTTTTTTTTCGTTGCTGAGATATATCATTATGATTAAATCAATCAGATAATCCAAACAGAATGGATTAGTCAATGGTTTAACTGGTTCTTGATCTATTGTTAATGTTTGCTAGACAGATAAATTGCCAGCAGCAGATCTGATTTGATCTCTGATTTATTGATATTGGCATATACGGCAGCCAATAAATAAGGAATTAGAGTACAGAAATTCCAAAAATGTGGTTGAAGTCCACCAGCACTTAAAAGTTTATTTTCAACTCTGTGATATCACATTCAGTTTGTATCTTAGTTACAACCTTTAATAACTAAATTCATACAGTATCTTAACCTAGTGCAAATATTGACATTGGCCTTGAAAATCCAGTACTGGCCATGCCCTACAGTAGTTAACTGTGCTTAGAAGTGTACAATAGAGATGAAAATGTTGAGTTTTCTCACAGCGCTGCAGATTGGGCCTGTGAGCTATTAGTTATAAGTTATTATCAGTCACATTCGGTCGGGATAAACATTTGGTGGGGAATAAAATACTCACTGTAATTCATTTCTTTGTTCTCGACGACATTTTAACTATTCCCAGTTTCAGGATGCTCTGGTCTATAAGAGGTCTTTACATCAAGTCCTTATGACAGCAAATCAAGCACTTTGCCATAGTAACGTGCACCTGCCTGGGATGCCGTCAGTTACTCAGAGGTTGGAGGAGGTAACATAAGAATGAGTGAGTAAATTTAGGCATTCATTCTTCTTCTTCCACTTGATAAACTGAGGGTCTGTGCATGTGTGCAAAGTGCAGAATATGGGGCTTTAGTCATGATAGATATTAGATTTAATGGATTTAATGACATCAGCACTAATATTGTGCTTTACTGCAAATGAGGATCTGCCAACCTGATGGTGATATTGCAGTAAAAGCACAAGTAGAGAGTACAGAGGCGAGGACATGCAAATGCAGCCAACACCTTGATGATAAAGCCACTATGTGACTCTCAGACAGCTGGTCGAAGCTCATTTCCACCATAACCAAACTGGTTTGGAGTTTACGCAGCTACTTCTCGAGATGTTCATATGATTTTCCAGGTCGTTTCCCCCTTAGTTTTTCTGTTCGTCTTCCAGCTACGGCAGTACTGATAAAGCACATATGTTTTTCTAATGAGTGTTATTTCTGTTTGTCCTGTCTCTCCCTCTGTCTTCCTCCTCCTGTCTGTCTGTACACGCATTAAAAAAAAACCCAAAAAACAACCCAGAATGTTTTTCTGCCATTGACTTAATCTGTCACTGGAACACCTCTAGGCGAATATCCTAAATGTCAAAGTAGTGTAATATTTCCACTGGCATGTGACATTTTGATAATTGCATGTAGAGCGAAAACCCTCAGTAACATAGAGAATTAATCTAACACGTCTTGCTTGGCATCAGACATTTCATTCCATGCTGTCTTTTTTTTCGCACCTGAACAGCTTCAAGTTCTCATACTTTCTCACCATCTGGTCTCAGATGGTAGTTAATACTGTATGTATGTAGTTTACTGGTGTTAATGTATAGTAGTAATTAATAATAATTTAAAAAAAATAGTTTGGCTTCCCTAATACAGCTCAGTGAGATGTGTAGAAAGCTTTCTAGAGAAATTAGTAGTGTAGTATTCATTCAGTTTAAACCTACAAAATCACATTTATATGCCCATATTTTGTTAACATTACTTTCGTTGTGTTTGTTAAATGTACAGGCACTGTGCGTGTCCTTTTTTGTTATTGAGTTGCATTTTGGAAGCCAAACGATGAATTCTAAGCTCAGTTGTAAATTCGTAGTTTCTTTTACTGTATTATTCCCCCGTGCGCTCTTGTTTTATAACTGGTTCAAATTTTATCAGCAAATTATGCTAACTGTTTGAGCTCACTTGGAGTACCACTTGTTTCGGGAAATGCTGCTTGCACCAGATGGCTCGTTACATCTCATGCCAATGCAATACTTCAGTACCAATACTACAGCAGGGAAACAAAATTAAACCTGGTGTTTTTGCTCATTGACTCCTGTGCTTCCCAGTTAAAGAAATAATTGATCAGTCACAGTTTAGTTAGCTGGATTAAGAATAGCTACGGGATCTTCCTACATAGTTAGCCACGTTGCTTACATTCGTTGAAAACAGTTGCAGAAAAAATGACAACAAGCGTGAATGAGATTGTTGCAGCTATACAGGTTGTTGTAATCTTCCAATTACAACTCTTGAACTGATATATTTCTTTGATTAATGCAAAAACAAATCAAGTTAACTTCATTTACTGCAACTTCAGTCTTGGCTGAAGCTGGTGTCAATAAAAAAACAACCCAAAATAAAACAAAATAACCCGTCTTCCTGACAGGAAATTGACGAACATGAACACAATGTCAGGTTGAACAGAATGGCACTGCAAAGTTCTCTCGACACAAGCAGCCAGAGCAGCTCTTGTTAATGCCCCCAGAAAGTAGTTTAAAATGGCAGCGTTTTGCTGTAAATCATCAACTCAAACAACAAGAAGAAGAAGTAAACCATGAGTCTAATCAGGTGCTTGACGCCAGCTTTCAGGATAGTTTTCTATACTTGGTGCGACAGACACATTACGGTCGGTATCAAAAAGGTATTTAGGTCTGATCCCCTGCCCTAAAGACAATCAAGAGTTCACTTTGGATATCATACTTGTACTTCAAGTGAGGTTAAAAAACAGTAAAGAGTCATTTGCAGATACTATTTGACCAACGATCTGCTCTGTCTTCGTATTCCAATGTGTCATGTAGAACATTATGCTTATTTCTTCAAGCATAGGATGACTTCTCTCATCATCTGTCCTCTTTTCTCTCTCTCTCTCTTTACCTCCTAACATCATAATGTTACTAACATCCATCTCCCTCTCTTTTTTTAATGTTCCATCTCTTCTTGTCCATCATCTCTCTTTCTCCCTCGACATCCTTTACAATCTGTCTTTAATTTCACCATTTCTTGTTCTTCTATCACCCTTCTTTTCCTCTCTCCCTCTCCATTTCCACTTCTTCCAACCCTGATGTACAACCTGCCCCCGCTCTTTGTCTCTCTCTATCCCTCTTTCTCTGCTACCCCCTCCAGCGGGAGGATCCTACTTCATGATCAGTCGCTCTCTGGGTCCAGAGTTTGGGGGGGCGGTGGGCCTGTGTTTCTACTTGGGCACCACCTTCGCTGGAGCCATGTACATCCTGGGAGCCATCGAGATCTTTCTGGTGGGTTTCATTTGTAATTTGAATTTTATTTAATATTTTATATATTGCGATATCAATGTAGGGATGTGCTTGTGTCACATTTCCATGCTATTATTATGGCCAGAAATGTCACGGTAAATGGTATTATCATGCTACTAATTAAACTTGAAACCTGAAATACTACTATTGGTGCTAAAATATGGTAAAATCACTCACGCCATTGTTGCCTTGGAATGATTCAAACCTAACAAACTGATCAGTGTCACTATATATTGAAGTTTTGTTGGAAATTTAAAGTGCGATGTCTGTTTCTCTTAGATTCTATGCACCCATTCATGTTTTTGATTTCTTTTTGGATCCACGATCTGATTTTCCTTTCGATTTTAATGTCACAATTAGACTTGATTTTAAATTTAAACATGTTTTTCAGCAGTGGCGGCTATGCCATTATTAGACTATTGCATCTGGATTTGTAAAGCTCAACAGATCATTGGTTTTATTTCCTGACAGCAGTCATTTACTTTTTCAAATTCTCCTTTTAAAAGAGAAGGATATTTTACAACAGCTTGACTTTATCCTGGTGGCTTTTTGCTGGTTTTGGGTGAGGAAGTTCAAATACTATTTGAATACACTACTAAAATATTACAAAATAAAAAAATCAAAAGATAGAAATTCAGTTTTTTACAAAGTTCTCTCCCGAGTGAAGTCTTTCCAGAGTAATACCTCTTCCCAAACAAATCAATCAAGGATCTCTGAAAAAGGAAATAAAATGTCTTGAAGCGCAATTGCAGGCTACCGGTAAGCTAGCTGTTTCGCCTTCTTTTTCTTTTTCCCTCAGACACGCGGACCCCAGCGATTCTCCCAGAATTTTGATGGATTTTCGATTCCGAAATCATGACACACCTAGTGTTAATAGCTGTGAAAGAACCAAAAAATCCTGCATGCATGCTGCATTAAGTCCACCCACCTGTCTTTCAGACTTTCTTAAGTGCAAGAACTTTCAAGTATTAACTTCTGAGCGTTGATATTCAAAAGGCAGAAGTGGTTCGCCACGGTTAATGTATTCGATCCTTTGCAATTCCCTGGGTCTCTGGTCCTGCTGTGTCTCTGTTTGACTTGTAAAACTGGTCTCCCCTTGTGGTTTATCTAAATTAACCCGCTAATAGAACTGCAGAGCTGTGCTGTGTTCACGCCGATAGTCACGTAAAAGACAGTATTAGAAGTTGTTGTCTGTGTTGCATCAGAATGTTTCACCACATTATATAAACGGTATAACTGCACATCCTTACTGTGTTATACCAAATTGGGCTAATCAGACAAAATTAATACCTGGTAGATGAAGTTACTTAATGACCTTGATGCAAAAATCAAATGAAAATCTCTGAATTTTGTTACACTCTCATCTCCCTCCTTCAGATGTACATGGCACCAAAGGCAG
The DNA here is from genome assembly GCA_037974645.1 of Hollardia meadi. Lineage (NCBI taxonomy): Eukaryota > Metazoa > Chordata > Actinopteri > Tetraodontiformes > Triacanthodidae > Hollardia > Hollardia meadi. The sequence continues at coordinate 38,139 of JBBPCS010000948.1, read as the reverse complement.
CCATTTTTGAATCAAAACAGCCTGAAGGCGAAGGGGCAGCCATGTTGAACAACATGCGGGTCTACGGTTCCATCTGTCTCCTCCTGATGTCCTTGCTGGTCTTTGTGGGGGTGAAATATGTCAACAAACTGGCCTCCATCTTCTTGGCCTGCGTCATCGTCTCCATCGTCTCCATCTATGTCGGAGCGCTGGTCTCCGCCTTCAAACCTCCACATTTCCCGTAAGCGCTAATCGCGTATTTCCAAAAATACAAAACTGACCATTAGATTTTTGCCTGACCAATGGGCTTTTCCATCCGCAGCGTGTGCATGCTGGGAAATAGAACTATCAGCGGCCATGAACTTGATGACAGCCAATGTGCGAAAACTATTCAGGTGCAGATCGAAGAATCGGCAGAAGGAGCTGACGCCAACTTCACCATTGTTAATGGTAGGAATGTATCCTCCTCACACTAGCCTTCTCAGTCACACCCATTCAGTTTTTTTTTTTAACATACTGTATTCCTCCCATTAGAAAACAGCACTATGGGCCCAACCTTTGACCCTACCCTTGGTCCTCCTCTGGTGGAGAAGACCACAAGTATTTGGAAGCATTTTTGCCAAGGCCCAGAACTCAACACCTCCTGCGACAAATACTTCAATTCAAACAATTTTTCCGAGATTGAAGGGATACCCGGGCTGGCCAGTGGCATCATTTCAGGTAGAGAGTGTGTACTGTACGACTAATCGCTTAATTGGCTAGTCTATAATAGATTACGAAAAATCCTCATCACAATTTCCCAGAGCCCAAAATGACACCTTCAAGTTGCTTCTTTTGCTCAACCAACAGTCCAAAACACAAAGACTCTTCATTTCCGATCATAAATTACAAAGAAAAGCAGCAAATCCTTCCATGTAAAGCTGGAACCAGCAGATGTTTGACAGTTTTGCCTGAAAAAATGACTGAAACAATTAATCGATTATCAAAATAGCTGGCAAGACTTCTAATACAAGCTCTGTGTATCCATATTTAAGTATTTTCGGAATAATAAATGCATTATCTCACTAACGAGTGTGTATTGAATCTCCTCCTCACAGAGAACCTGTGGAGCTCCTACCTCAGCAAAGGGGACGTTGTGGAGAAAGGCACCCTGAAGTCCTCTCTTGAGGCACATCCATCATCGACGCATCATCCTTATGTGTTTGCTGACATCACCACCTCTTTCACACTGTTGGTGGGCATCTTCTTCCCCTCTGTCACAGGTATGGACAGCTAAAAACCAACTTTGTTATAAGAGCAACTTAAAAATCGAAGACATGAACTTAAACATAGTGTTGCCAGCGATCGTGTTATGAAAATGCATTATTGGTTGGAAGAACAAAGTAGGTGTGAAATTGATTTCTGCTTATGGTGCAGCTGCTGTATCAGGATCAACAGCATCATGTGTTGAATGTGTTGGATTTCTTTTTACTCAATACATTGAATTAAAACTAAATTCTGTGCAATTCTGTTTAATTTTGACATTTTAAAAATACATTTTAAACAAGCCTTTATGGTATTTATAATAAATACCAATACAACTAAATAAAACTGCTATTATAATGCTTTTATTATAACTCAAACTAAATTATTCTTTTCCGCAGGAATCATGGCTGGTTCCAACCGTTCAGGGGATCTGAAAGATGCCCAGCGCTCCATCCCGATTGGAACCATCCTTGCCATCCTCACCACCTCCATTGTCTGTATCCTTACATGATATAGTATGATTCGTTGTCCAGGCACTCTAGGCTCATTTTATGGTATCATTCTGTCTAAAAGGCACTTAGGATACATTTGATTTGATTGGACTTCTGAGTGTTGTTTTTCCTGAGTGCTGTCCATCCAGATCTGACCAGCGTTATTTTGTTTGGAGCCTGCATCGACGGGGTGGTCCTCAGAGACAAGTCAGTGCATCTGCTCTCGTGTCTGACCGTATACGTGTGTGTTATGTGTGCGAGAAAGAGAGTAGGTGTAATCTTTTTGTCCGCTGCTATAATAGCTCTAAATATTTTTGGCTCCTGCAGGTTTGGAGACTCCGTTAAAGGGAATCTGGTGGTGGGGACTCTGGCTTGGCCCACTCCCTGGGTCATTGTGATTGGCTCCTTCTTCTCAACATGCGGCGCAGGCCTCCAGTCGCTGACCGGCGCTCCCCGACTCCTGCAGGCCATTGCCAAGGACAACATCATCCCCTTCCTGCGGGTTAGAGCTGCAAACCATCCATACAAGCATAGATCATAACTATGTCTAATTTTAACTCAAAGTAAGAAAGGAACATGTGACGCCATGTGACATTGTTTAAGTTCTGTATGTATTTTCACTCTTTCCTGTTGTGTGTGTGTATTTCTGTCAGGTGTTTGGCCATGGGAAGACTAATGGGGAGCCCACCTGGGCCCTGCTGCTGACGGCCCTGATAGCCGAGCTAGGGATTCTGATTGCCTCTCTGGACCTGGTGGCTCCAATCCTCACAATGTGAGACACAACTGTGTGTGTGTGTGTGTGTGTGTGTGTGTGTGTGTGGGTGTGTGTGTGTGTGTGTGTGTGTGTGTGTGTGTGTGTGT
>JBBPCS010000948.1:0-27482 GCA_037974645.1 Hollardia meadi | reverse complement strand
GTGTGTGTGTGTGTGTGTGTGTGTGTGTGTGTGTGTGTGTGTGTGTGTGTGTGTGTGTGTGTGTGTGTGTAATGTATGACTGGTAAAGTATACAGTGTTTTCAATTCACTCTGGTGAGAATATTGGCTGCGTTGTGTAGTGTGAGGTCGTGCCCTGAAACACTCCACCTTACCGTACACCTAAACTAAACCTGCTGACATCTCCTGCTTTGTGTGTGAGTGCGTGCATGTGTGTATGTGTGTGTGAGAACGAGAGCTTGTTGCTATAGTAAGGAGCTGTAAACTAGAGGTGTTTGATTCCACTCTTTTTTTTTTTTTTTTACAGTTGTTACTGTTATCGTGTAGGGATTCTTTTATGTTCATTGTTATTCCTAAACATTGTTTTCTTGCTTGTACATAAAGACAAAAAAGATCCCAAGTTTTATCTTTTTTTAATTACATTAATATAAAAAAGGAATCATAAAAAAAAAACCTTTGCTGGAAAAAAAATACAGGAATAAATAAAGCAGTTTTGAAGGAAAAGTTACAATACTTGTGTTCCTTTGTGTTTTACCACATTATGTATCACATTAAGTGTTTTTGTTGGCTGATATTGGTACTATAATTTATAAGAATTTATTATCAAGATGCTTATATTAATTCGCATGTTGATGATATGGAGGAGCCTTTTCATTAAGACAATTTTGATACACAAATTCCAAACAACAGTTTCTCAAACGTGACGATTTGATACTTTTCACTGATTTAATGTCATTGTAAACTGAATCTCTCTCTCTCTCTCTCTCTCTCTCTCTCTCTCTCTCTCTCTCTCTCTCTCTCTGAGGTTATTAATATATTCTTGCAGGGCTTACTGATTAATCTGTTGATTTTTTTTTTTTATTTAAAATTAATTGTTTAGTCTAAAAATGTTGGAAAGTAGTGAAAAATGTCCACTACAATTTCAGAGTCGAAGTTAACATCTTATGAAGGTTTTTTGTCCAACAGTCTAAAACCCCAAAATATTAAAACTTATTCAACAAATCGTCATATTTAAAAAGCTGAAAATAGAGATTTTTTTTTTTTGAGGTTGTGCTTTATAAATTACTTTGATGTTTATTATCAACTCAGTTCTACAAAAAAAATCATTAAGCATAAAATAAAGTAAGTGAACAAATGAAAAGCAGATTTTCATGGCTTTGTAGATGACGATACACTTAGTGGCTGTCTAATTTTCTGTCTATCGAAAGTACTGTCTCGTCATCTTAGTTTTGAATTAGTCACGTAATATTTATAATTCATTCAGTAAACCTACTTTTTTGAAGAAATACAAAAGTTTCATCACATTGTGAAATTTTTTGGCTTAACATTGAAATAGAAGTGAAATTCTTTTACACAAAATAGACGGGTTTTTAATGAAATAACAATGACAGAAGCATTCATTTCTATTTATCTCTTTTTGTCTTGAATGCTAAACGTTTCATTCATAGATATAAATAGTCACACAGTGAAGAGAGAGATACCAAATTAGCTGCCTTTTATTTTGGAACGCCGACGTCCCATTCCTGCGTGACGAGGTCACTTCCACTTGTACGTACGTTACAATCCGGAAGCCGGTGATATTTGAGGAAATGAATTCTGGGCGAAGTTCACTTGCAAAAGTGGAATACAAACAAAACATAAATCAGATTTCGGGGGTGAGCATGGAGGTAAGAGTAGTTAGTATTAGAGACTTGACATAATAAAGAGTCACCTTTGTCTTCATATGTGATGATCAACACACGGTCTTTGGTTGTAACAAACACAACAATGATGAGCTTATGGTGGATCACCCGGCTGACTCATCTATTATCCCTTTTTTTAAGTCGGTTAGTTTAGCTTTTATTACTTTTATTTTCCCTTTTTGAGACGGATAGTCTCATATAAGTGGGTTTGTGTTAAACGAATCGTTCCTGGGGTTCATTTATTAATCATGCGCTAATGTAGCGTGTTTAAAGCTAACTTTCCGAAACTGAAACTGCTTAAACAGGCGTTAAATATCTGCCCGTACGTTGCAATTAAAACAAAAATCTTATTATTGTTTTGTTTTTTTTCTTTACAAATATATGGTCATCCTCTTAGCATTGGACCGAACCATTGGGAGGAAGAGGAGGTAGGCTACGATGAGCTGCCAGGCGGCCGTTAAAAACTAAAATACATGACATTTTTTACTTAAACCATTACATTAATAGTCTTTTCGGCGACATAATCTTGTGACTTTCGCAGGTACACTCCATGTCAGGCGTGAAATGTATTGCTAAAGCTACCATAGTCAACCATAGCAAAGTTAACTCATATCTCGGTTGGATTAATGTTAAAGAACATGACAGGCGGTTTCCTGTCATAGCTTTCAAAATAAAATCAGTACAAATGTGGTCAAAATGTATTTAAAACATAAATCCATAATGAAACATTTTGATACAGGTCTCTTACATTTGGATTTAAGACTTGTTACAAAGTTGTATAATAAGTTGGATATTTTACAACTGAGAAGTAAAATTTTAAATATATTGCTAAAAGTAAAACCCATGGATTTTATACAGTGCAGTGGGACTTTTTTATCAGTAACAACTGTTAACAATTCACAACTGTAGCTAAATTATTTTTGAAGTTGTTATAAGAAAAATAAGGTAAAAATTGTCTACAAAACTAAAAAAAACCAAAAACATAACAGAACTATATTTCTGATTAAATTAAATAATGTGCAGTATGGGCAAGCCTGTATGTTAAATTTCATTGAATTTTTGGTCTGCAATAGACTGACTTTTCTATATGACCTCAGACAGCTTTTCTGTAGCCTACTCCAACTTCTTGTTACTCCCTAGTCATAAATGCACAAATATCTGTGTTAAGCTAAAATTGTACAAGAAAGTCAACTGAACTTACTGGTTAGGCTTTGTTTTTTTGTTATAACCAAAGCACGCCATACCCTTAAGAACCCCCAAAAAACTTATTTGGCATGATTCCAAACCTTTTAGGAAAATTAATTTCCTAAAAACACCATTAAAATGCAGTATTGTCTGCATTTTTAAAATATTTTAGTCATATTGTGCTCCCATAGTGTATGTCTCTAAATTTGTGTTGAATCAAATAAACCCAAATTAACTGACATACAGAAACCCTGGTGTCATTTAGTGTTATTCCAGCATAGGAGTTCTGGGTCTCTGGGCAAACAGGAGTACTTCAAATGTGCCTTGAGAAGGGAAATGGGCTTGTCTTAAACAACGTAATTGTGAGTCCAAAACTATGTCGGCTTCATTGAGGTGTTCCTCAGTAATGGACAAATAATTAATCTGCTATGTGAACTGTAACAGGATATTCATTCAGTAACGATGCTTTCACCTCATAAATTATGACATTTACGTCTCCCCTACATGGCAAACCATTAGCTGCTTTTAGTAATAAAAGATATTTGTATTGTTAAATGCGGTGTCACTTGGAATATATATATATTGTTTAGATTGTTAAGATGAAAAAACACAACATATATATGTTGTGTTTTTTCATCTTAACAACTCAAACTCAACTGAAATTGTAAAAAATAAAATAAAATAAATAAATACAAAGTTAGCTATCTGATTTTATTTTGAAACCTGTATCGCTCAGTATCCGGTGTTGTCCTTCGTTGAGCTCGACTTCCGTTTATCCATCCATGATCCGTAGCTCGGGATCCATTGAGCCGCCTGGCCCTGGCCAACACGAAGCGAAAACGGGGATTCGGTTAGCCTTCCTTCCCTGTCAGACACCTTGAATACGGTCATTGCCGTTTGCCAGAACTTTTCGCTTACAGTCTGTTAAATAACGTATATGTAGCTTAAATGTGTCTGCTAGCTACAGCCATTGATTGAATTGTCGCATTTGAGGTCCGTCAGACAAACGGGCGCCGGGCAGGTCTTGAATTGAGGAGTACTGCAGCCTTGCGTCAAAGCCAGCTAACGCTAAACCGTGGTAGGACAAGTCAGCATTAAGAACCGGTATCAGCCACGTTACATCGATCGCTAGCCAGGCAGCAGCCAGGCTTATTTTTGGCACGGGTTGTTGACGTGCACATGCTCCGTCTCAGTCGTGCTGAGCTAGCCGAACATCTGTGGGAAAGCTGTCAAGTGTTGGTGATCGCAAAAGAAATAAGGGTTACAGCTAATCTCGACTCGGCTCCACAGACTAACGTTAGCTATCTGACGCGACTTTAACCACACATTTTTCAAGCATAGGTAAAAATTAAGGGGATTTCTGTTAATTGCGTAACATATTGAATTGAAGAGGGGGGCCTCAGCTAACACATGAGGCCCAGTTGAAAAAGATGGACCTGAATTTTTATTCAGATTTAACGGATGGTACCGGACAGCACGACGATGATCCAGAGTTCTTGGATCCGCAGTCTTTCAATGGATTTGACTCTGACAACAAGGTGACTCTATCTCATGAATGGGACAAACGTCTCTCATCCACAAATGGACTCAGTTTGACTTGTTTGCATATGCTTTATATACTTTAAAAGGCTGCCAGTAAACGCATCTCAGTGTGTAGATCTGATCAGATGGGTTGAACTATTGTAGCTCTACTTCCTCACTGTATCTTGTTGGATGCCTCCCTCTGTGCTTTAAATGTCACGAAATCTAGCTTTAGACGGGATGAGCAAAATATAAGAAGATTCCCTTTAAACGGTGGCCTGAACTTGTGCACCTTGATGTTACAGTTTCCTGGAGGCAGTGACAACTACCTGACAATTTCGGGGTCGAGCCATCCCTTCCTCTCCTCCTCAGAGGTAGGCTTTTGCATCTTGAATCATGTGGCATTGAATTTCTCTGACGGGGTCTTTGTTTATTACCACGGAGCCCCCTTCTGTGGACAGATGTGTTGGCTCACAATCACACGGAATCACATGTGCCACCATACATTGGAGTCACTGTTGTAAACCAAATTTTCATTGTCTCTACTATTTAAATCCTCACGTACAGCCTGTCTTGATGTTATGATTAATACCTGTTGATCTTTGGAAAAACTCCCATTCTGAGGATCCTCCCAGAATCCTCAGACTCCTCCAACCTTCTGGATGAAGAGAATATTACATCTCCTGCATGACTAACTTATTTTTAACCAGTCTCCTAAGTTACAGCTGTATTTCCTGATTTCCTGAGCGGCATCTCAGACCAAAACAAATGGGCACTTCGCTTCCTCACTAAAGTTGGGAGGGAATAAAAGGAAGCTTTTGAAACTGTTTTATTTGAATGATTTATAGAGGCCTGCAGACATGAAATTGTCCATTAATTTTAATTAATTATTAAGTCTCTTTTTCTTTCTTTCTTGTTAATCATGTGGTGACCCTTTTGGAGGGCCCAGAACTCAGGTTTGAGATAAAATAAATCAGGGTTTGGGTGGCTCTTCATATTTAATGTGACATTTTCCCATTTTAGAATCTCATACATGTTTATTTTTCTTGTGTCGTGCAAAACGAGCGAGGAGAAATGTCATTTCTGGCTACCTTGATGAGGAAGTAAAGTTTCGTTGTCGTGCGGCGGACTGGATATTCTTTTATCCGTGTGCTTAAAATAGTCTTTGATGGTTCTGGAAACACCCGTGTTCTTAAATGACCCTCTGAGTTTTTCAAAGATCGCCAGATATTTTACCTTTCACAAAAAAAAAACGATGCTCGACTCTGTGACTTGAATGTGTTGTGACACATTGGAGGCAAAAGAAACACATTAACAACACTACAGCCATGCCTAACTCGGTCATCTCTAACTTAATACATAGCAGTTGCAGTTGGCACATATTTCCTAGCATTTCAACCATGTTCATATTTGTTTTTCTTTCAGTTTTCATAAAGATAAATGATGTGTGAGTCATACAAAATGAGGCGTTTGTACTGTATGTGTGAACCATTTAATGTCAGTGCCATGAGTACATATAAATCCATTTTTACTGCCATGAATATGACCCATGACATTTGTATTCCCCTTCAACCTGCACTTACTGACATACTCACATTTTTTAGTGTGCCACTAAACCCATTGACCTCTTCAGCCTCGCTGGATCTACTGGTGGAGTATGAATTATTTATAAAAACTTTATATTTCACATAATAATGCTGTCACTATGGAAACCAGCCTTTTACAGAGAGCGAATCATGAAACGCTGTCAGAACACAAATCTCGAAAGCCACAGAGTGAGTGAGATGATGGAAGGGATTTTACCGTGAAGCCGCTGCGGACGTAGACGTACGTGGAGGCGTTGAGTTTGAGGCCAACCTGTTGTGTGATAAAAGTTAATTGTAGGTACATTTTCCAGTGCTGTTTTGTCATCAGAATCAGATGGAAACATTAGAAAGGGATGAACAAACTTCATCAACAAAGTGGAGTAAATCAGAAAACAGCTGCATATCATTTAGCATCAAACACAGCGTCACATCACGTACCCATACTCTAAATTAACCAGTCTAAATCCGCATTGGTGGTTTTCTGCTCATCCTTTCCAATAATCCTTCGTTCATCAATACTTCCACTATCTGCTGCCTACTAGTGTTCACTCATCAGCGCATTGAGCAGCTGTGAGTGATTGCTTTTTGAGCAACGTTGCATGACCAGGGGCCTGTATCACAAAGCAAGTTCGACGTAGTCGTCTTTGATAACTGGTATCACCAAGCTGGTTATCAAGCCAGTTAGCTCTGGGTTTTTCCGAACCAGTTATGAGTACATTCATGTAAAAGAGTTCTAGGGGGCTAGGGCAGTGACGGTGAATAAATTTGGCCTCGAAAAGAAACGCGACCGAAATCCAAAAATATAAAAAAAAATAAAATGAAACAATTTTAAATGTGTTGTATTTTCTTAGTGGAATTTAATTCGGTGCCAATACAAATCTTTCAAATACCTTTCAATGCCAAATTTAGTTTTCAGTGCCAGAATTCACTGTCACTGTTCCAGCCCCATAGAGTTCAATTGGGCTTAATATGACATGAGATGAAACGGTGATACCTGAGGTGAAATTAGGGTATATTCGAATAATAAGAAGCTACGGAAACTACCCTGCAATGATGATCTGATTGTCAAGAAAAATAATTGAAAAGTAAATAAATTATAGCTAACTAATCAATCGTTTCAGGCATTTTTTTAAAAAGGAAAAATGTCAAATATTTGCTGGATTGAGCTTCTTAAATGTAAGGGTTTGCTGCTTTTCTTTGTCCTTTACGATAGTAAATTAGGTTTTTTGACGTCTAATCTGATCCTGGGAAGTTAACCTGCTAACTAGAGGAGGTTAGTCGTGCAGCATGGTGATCTCTCCTGGCGAAAAGTAAGCCAGAAAAACCTGATTTAAGCCTGAAGATCGCTAGCTAACCTGCTAATCTGCTAAGTGTGACACTGGCCCCCGAACACTGAAACATTTCCATATTTGCCTCGATCCCACCTGAGTATTTCATAGATATTTCAGTATTTAGTATCTGAAAAAATGCCTCTTTTGATTAACAGTAAAACTTATAACGTGTTTAAGAAATTACTCTCTGTAATATTCTCTCATATTTCTTGTGGCTCTCTTTCTTTCCTCTCCAAATTGTGATTTACTCCCCCACCCGGATTTCTTACAATCCTGTTTTCTCTTGTCCTCCCCCATCCTTGCTATTCCTTCCATTCCTCTCTTACTTCCATCTTCTCCTCTGTCCGCTTTTGCTTCCGTCCTCTCCCGGCTCCATTTGCCCTTCAGACGTTCCACACCCCCAGCCTCGGCGATGAGGAGTTCGAGATACCTCCCATCTCTTTGGATCCAGACTCGGCCCTCACCGTGTCCGACGTGGTCTCCCATTTCAGCGAGCTGTCGGACACCGGCCCCTCCGACAGCGTGGTGGTACCCGGGAACTCCGTGGTCGAAGGGGATGACCCCTCGTTCGCCTCCACTTTTGTCAACGCCCCCTCACAGGGACTGGAGCACCTGAGTCTGGGAGTCATCAACCAGTCAGGAGGAAGTGCTTTGTTGGGCTCGTCACTGGGAATGGTGAGGAGTCCAGAACCTTTCTGTTTGAAGTTATCTCCGTGTCAGACGGGTTTCATTCACTCAATTATTCCTCTTGTCTTCTTTCCATTCTCAGGATCTCGGTCATCCACTCAGCTCTCAGTTCAGCAGCTCGTCCCCGGTGACCATTGACGTCCCGTTGGGCGACATGAGCCAGGGCTTGCTCGGCTCCAACCAGCTAACCACTATCGACCATTCGGAGTTGAGCGCTCAGCTGGGGCTCGGCTTGGGTGGTGGGAACATATTGCAACGCCCCCAGTCGCCTGAAAACCCTCTGTCGGCCACGGCGTCGCCCACCAGCTCACTCCAGGATGACGACATGGACGACTTTAGAAGGGTGAGTCTTAAAGGCTGATTTATGTACTTCTCTCCGCACATTATACTTGATTCATACTTATATTGTCACTAATATTTAATGTTTCAAAGACATGTCTGGGATTTGAACCACAGTTTTCACAGATCCGGTGTTCCCAAACATTCCAAGGATACCAAAATCCATTGTGTAGAAAACAAGACACTGACTAAAATTTCAGATCTTGCCTCATAATTGCCATGTTTGGATGTTTTCTTCATTGTCAGAAGTAATCCACTGGTTTTTAATTCTACATCTGTGGTTACGGTGCAAACAGGAACTGCTAATAACTAACTTGGCATGACTTTACAAATGGAGCTCAATGTGTAGCCACAGCTAACTTGCAACGTTATGCTTCCTCCTGCTTGCATCCTACAAAACAATGAACATGAAGCTTCAAAACTTGGACTGTAATTAATCCCTGTGTTAATGTCCTATTACCTTTTTGGTTCACACCAACAAAAATAGTTTTATGTTTCAAGTTACTGGGCATAACGCCAACGTGGGAAGTTTCCCTAAAATGTACAGAGTCTATGAGCTTATTTATCTTAAGAAGCGGGAGAATTTATCACAATCGATACAGAAACGGTTCATGTGAAAAATTTCAAAATCCCCCAAATTTGAGATCGCCGATTTTCAGCAGTTGGCGACGAAATGCAGTGCAATGCAACGCAAATTAGTCAAATCAGAAACGTCTGTATCAAACTGAATTTAAAATACTTAAACCGATCATTTTCTGAAGGTTATTGTCAGTGTGGTGGAACGACTCCCAAAAGACGGTCTCTTTGTTGCAAGGTTTCTTTAATACAAAAGAAATGAGGTCTGCAGAGTACAGCACTGGATGATGGACATAATACTTCGTCCTCGTCGCCTCCCTCTCACGGGGCCTATCGGACTTTCCACCAATGGGGTATCTTCCACCGCTTCCGACGTTTTCATGTCACTCTAAACATTTCTCCAACGGCCGAATTGCTCCCGCTTCTGACGTCATTATTCCAAGGGTGGCGCAGGACAACCTTTACTCTACATTCTGTTGTTCTGCAGGCAGGATGAGCTCATTACTAGTTTGACAGTTTGATATCTTTGTTTACCCCAAAGGAAGCGAGGAGGAAACGGCAGCATCTCTCGAGTCACTGTGGCGAACATGTCTCTTCACGAATAATCATAGATTCAACTGCACAATATATGTTTCCATAGGTTTGTTATAGTGAGTAACTGGGAGGATAACAAAATACACTACGGTATCGTTCTCATCCTGTCCAATCAGAGCGTCCTGGTGGAATCTCCGGTCTCCCTGGCGGTCTCTCCCGGCGTCATCTCCCTCGACCCCTCCCTGTCCGAGTCCCCGCTCTCTGCCCCCGCCCCCAGCGTCTCCCCAGCTGTCGGACGGAAAGGAGGAGCGGGAGGAGGGAAAAGGGAGAGGAGGAAGAAAGACCCCAACGAGCCACAGAAACCTGTGTCGGCCTACGCCTTGTTCTTCAGGGACACGCAGGCAGCCATCAAGGGACAAAATCCCAATGCTACGTTTGGGGAAGTTTCGAAGATTGTGGCCTCCATGTGGGACAGCTTGGGGGAGGAGCAGAAACAGGTGAGAGGAAGACAGAGGAAACTCAGACCAGGTCACCTGCAGTCATGGGATAGTTGTCGTTTTTAGTCGGTGAACTGGCCATATGTTTACTGTGACTATGGTAGATTGGAGTAAATCCTACAGGAGTGTTGTAATTAGATTTGAGACATTTCTAACAACTAATATACTGTTCAAAAAAAGTTTTTTTTGTCTTTTGGGCATTACATGTCATGGAAATAAAGATGTCATTAAAAGTCTTATCACTGTCAGCTGTATAAAAGGCGGGCTCGATATCATGTGGTGAGATTTTAAACACAATCCGAACATCGGTGCATAATGAGCTCCCCCCTTTTTTTGGGTCAGGTTTACAAGAGGAAAAACGAAGCGGCAAAGAAGGATTATTTGAAGGCGCTGGCAGAGTACAGAGCCGGACACATTTCTCAGGTGAGACCCTCTGATTGATGAGAGGTTGTCCGTTGTCCGCTGCATGATTGCAAAGTCTCTTGCACTTTCGCTGAATACACAGTCAGAATTATAATCACCTGTTAGGGCTGAATAGAAATGGCAAAAAAAATCAGCCAATATACGTCATGATTAGGTCAATATTCACTTAATATTAAAACTGCCCAAATGACCAAAAAGTGTATGAGCTGCAAACTTATGTAAATAAGTGTCATCTTATGATTATTAATAGCTCCCCCTATATTTTGGGTCTGTATCAGTTAAAATCCCTAATTTTGAATCATGAGAAATGGCACCATGTGTTTAAGCCATTGAAAGCAACACAACGGTACATGTGCATGATCGGTTTATGATTGGTTGGAAATGGCTTCATTACTGGGATATGATTAGTTTTCAGTTGATTGCCTAGCAATATAAAACTATAACTTCAATTGAAAATGCCTAATTGAGGATTATTACTACTGTGATCATTTATATTGCCTAGCCCTATTTTCGGTTTATTTAAATAAAAACAAACAGCCAGTAATTTGTATTTAAGCCTAGCGATGCTCCACATTGAAAATATAGGGATGCATATTGTATTGCTAGATTTAGTAATAAACCACAGAAACCAGTAAAACCCATTCTAGACACCATCTTTACCAGTTGAATATCCTCAACAAAAAACATCATGTATGTTATTATATTCAGCAGATAACATGTTCTCTTCTTTTACATCTTTATTGTGTCCAAACATGCTCTCTTCAGGCCCCTATTGAAGTCATGGATACCGCCCCGTCGCCCCCACCTCCAGCCGCGGCTCCCGCCATCACAGCCACACCTGCCACCACCTTAGCGTCTCGCTCCACCAGGTCGCAGCATTACAACCCCGAGGAGAACACCATCACCAACATCTGTACCTCCAACATCATCCTGGACCTGCCTCAGGTCACCACACGCTCCCGCACTGGCGCCATCAAACCCCAGCCTCCGCCCGCAACCGCCCCTCCGAACCCCCCCACCGTTACCAAAATCATAATCAAGCAGACGCCGCTGCCCTCTGGCGGTGTGTCCGTCACGGCGATGGCCGCCTCCTCTCCGCGCCAGCCGCCGCCGCTGCAGCAGATGCAGAGCACCCCTCCTCCGCCTCGGCTGCAGCAGATGGTGCACGCCCAGGCCCCCCCACCTCTGCAGGCCAAGCCACGGGGCGCTGCCACTGCTCCGCCTCCGCTGCAGATCAAGGTTGTCCCGTCGTCACGGCAGTCGGATTCAAGCGCGCCAATCATTGTGACGTCGAGCGGTGAAACGCCCACATCGGTGTCCTCCTCCTCCGGTCTGACGGTTGAGATGGAGCAGTCGGCTGAAGTGACAGGAGGAGAGGAAGTGGCAGAGGAAGGGGTAAGCTCAGTAACACAGACTTACACTGCGTACTCAGTCACTCAGTGTTTGTATAGTTTGAAAAGCAGGAACTTTAGCTTAAACAACTGTTGCGTTTCCTTTCTGCAGCTCTGAAGCAGACGGTCAGACAAGTACCTTTAATGTAAACGCCTGCTTGTCTTGTTTTGTTTCTCAGATGGAGGTTGAGGTGAATGTCGCTCCTGTCCCGAGCGTGACTCCCGCCGCCAGCCCAAACATTTGCGTACGAGCCGGCTGCACCAACCCGGCTGTGGAGAGCAAAGACTGGGACAAGGAGTACTGTAGTAACGAGTGTGTCGCCACACACTGCAGGTGTGTACAAAAACAAGCAACGTGCACACCAAATATTGATTATCAGCTACTATTTCACAGTATTTAGTTAATGAAGTTTGCCTTTTGTTTGTGTTTATCTATTTTCATAGGTATTAGGTATAGACTGTAGGTATCATCAATTAATCTGCAGATCATATTTTAGGTTAATCAGGGAATTGTTTGCTCTGCAATAAAGTGAGAAAAGCTAAATGCTAAGTCTTCAAATTGCTTGTTTTGTGCAATCAGCTGCACAAAAAAAACCTATAGAAATTTAAGATAAGATCAAAACAAAATGCACAAAGTTCTTAGTTGACTAACTGAAAAATCAACCTGTTGTTTGAGCTCTAGTTACAACCTGAGCATACACTGTTTGGATGATATCATGGTGTTCAGACACAGCTAATGAGTGTGTGTACATGCACACTGTTTTTTAGTGTATTCAGTAAATGTGTAGTGCATTTAAACATAATATCCTGGTTTCAGAAACCGCTGGTTACTATTTGGACTACACGGAGCTTCATAACAAACTTGACCTGTTTTCCATGTAAACATTTATGGCTCTTGTCCAAACATACAGCGTGACATGTCAGAAAATGACTAAAGTCGAGTGAAATCGGATCTTTTTCTTTCATCTTCCCTCCTCCACAGAGACGTGTTCATGGCTTGGTGTGCCATCCGAGGGCAGAACTCCACCACGGTCTCATAGGGAAGGGACACATCTGAGAGGGGAGCGCTACGCGGAGGGAAAAGGACAACAAATAACCACGAAATGCGAATGAACAGAGGAATTACTGTATGAATGATAGGCTCAGGTATTGGCACATAATGGTTTGTTTTGTCGTGTCAATTTGACGGCAAGAGCACAGACGAGACCGTCAATGTGAGCACAAATGGCTCTCCAGCAGAATAAAACTATGATACTGCAGCGGGAACGACGACTCACATTAAGGACAAATGGATTAATGATAATACTGAAGAAACCACTAAAGAACAAAGACTTCTGGCCCCCACACTCTTCTATTGATCATCTATTGTGAATTTGAAATATGGACTTGATAAAAAAGAAAAAAAAGAACATTTTATATGGAATCATGGTGTTTTTAATTGTTTTAAAATGGGGGGGGGAAAGTGCAAGAAGGAAATTATGAGCTTGGAATACTAATTCAGTTAATTAAAAAAAAAATCCACTTTATATGTGTATGCTCTTCCCTTTACTGTTACATTAAGGCTTGACTGATGTGAAATCTGAGAAGTGATCTGTGTTTAATTGTTCCTCAGTAATGTGCAGGTCCTTTGGCATTCAGTGGCCTGTGGCTACTTTAGAGATTTAATATACAAAAGAGCAACAACTGGGCAAAGCACAAACAGTCTTAACGGTAGTTTCAAGTCGTACAAGAGGTTAAAATGTTTGTGAGACGAGGTGGAATTGAATCTGCTACCATCCAGATACCCTATATTCAATCCACTTTGGAGGGAACAGACAAACTAAATTCATGCAAAGGATTTTAGGTGAACATTCAGGTGCAAACAGGTGCTAAAATGAAAGAAATGGCTTGTGTTCTTCTACCCCGCAACATAAGAGCTTTTTAAATATGTGGTGCATATTTTGTTTAACAAAGAACATTTGATGTTTGAGGAAAAACAATTGGAAGAAAACAAACCAGCTCTGACAACACTACTTTAAGGGGAAAGGGGAATACAGTATAAAAGCTTTACTTTTTGACATGCGTGTTGAATTAAACGAGTTGTATTCAGGTCTGTTGAATAATTAAGGAAGGAAGGTTTGCTTCCAAAAAGAACTGTTCCCAGTCAGATGGAATGATGCAGCGATTGGTCTGGTTTATTGTAGATATCCTGGAAATGTTTTTAATGGTGAAATAAAAAAAAAAATTTTATGTTTTATTATACATTTCGTTGTGCACATTTTGGCCTCACAATTACAGCTGGAGTGGCATTTCTTTTAATCTTTTTTGGGTTTTTTAAATTCATTTCAGAACAGGGACAGAACAAATCATATATATTTCTTATTTTCTCCATGTCAGACACCATCTGATTTGCCACTGAGGATCAGAAAAATGAGAGGGTTGTTTCTTCTTTATAGATCTGTGAACAAGGACAAATTCCAGAGTCTATATAACAATTTAAGGCATAAAACAAACTTTTTAAATATGTATACAGCCTTTGCATTAATAGGGAAACAAATGGAGTCATTGTATTGTTTGACCTCTTTTGTGAAAACCAATAAATACGGCCTTTTATCTGTAAATTTGCATTTATGAATAGGAAATTTACCAAAATTATAAATATGCAGTTGATAATTCAAATGTATTACCGTCTAGGATGCCAAATAGTCCCAAAATAATATGAAAGGTTCATCAATATGGCTGTTAATAAAAACAAAAATTGATATGTCCTCAGGAAGGCACAAAAACGAGTTTCACGCAGGTTATCTCATCGCTGCAGTTTCTATCGCGAGACTGACGTCAGTAGAACCGTTTGATGACGATGGCGGGAAAACCTACCGTGGCGGGAAAAAAATCAGCGTGGTCAACATTAGGCAGGGGGTGCTGTTACGCAGTGCAGCTCTTCAAATTCATTAAAATGCGCCACAAACCATCAAATAAAATTACAAAGTAACAAAAAGAGAGGACGGGGATTCAAGCATTGAGAACTTTGCCCTTTTCTCTTTCCAGCCTTAACATTTACATGAGAATCATGCAAAAAGGTCGTGTTAGGCGCCATTATGTGGTTATTATAAAAGCTGATATGTGAAGACTCGGAAGGGGAGGGAGAGAAAAAGAAGCAAGAGGAGGAACGAAAGGAGCAGGGGGCTAGGTCTTAATTATAACAGATTGGTCAGTGCGTGGTTTTGTGTGTGTGTGTGTGTGACGAAAAGCCAAATTACATCAAATTTTAATAATTTAGCGTATTTTAATCGGGTAACGGCTTATTAATGTCATTGCGTAATTTGTTTTTACACGTATCCTCAGTGGAAAAGGCCTCTGTGGTGAAATTATAAGGGAAGCAGCAGTGGCTGCGGCAGCATCTCGTAGCTGCTTGTGGATCTTAGCGGGCTTGGAAAGAAAGTGCGTTATTGTTAGTTGACACTGATCATCATCATCATCTTCCGGCCTGCTGAGAAGCGAATCCGGGAGCTGGAGTTTGCAACACAGAAGTCATCATGGCGGTAAACCTAGACAAGGAGGCGTACTACCGCCGCATCAAGAGGTTATATAGCAACTGGAAGGTAAAGATTTGGGGGGTTTGGAGTGTGTGTTGGAGCACAGGTGTCTACTGTAGCGAATTATAACGTGGAAAAAGTGGGCTGCTGGAAGATGCCAGCCGCTAAGTTAGCCGCGTTTTTTTTTTTCGCCGAGCGAGTTGACTTTGTTGTCGGCGTGAGCGGTGATGTTTTATCCAGCGCCGACAAGCAAGCGGCGGAGAGGCCTCAACCTGTACAATTTGACCAGCTTTATTTGCACTGAAACTCATTTCCAACTCGACATGTTAAGATGTTTCACCAGTGTCTCGCACCAGAAACAAGCTAGCTAACTCATGTTAGCACATCATCCCATTCACCGCGTTAGCTAGCTTGCTAGCTAGTAAGTTTGCCACCGAGCTAACTTACTAGCCAAGTAGCTAAATCCGTAGTGGACGGGTGTCTGCTAATTTGACGAAAATAATCGTGTTAAAGTGACCACACAGACATGTTTTACCACGTGCATTTGCGTGAGATTTTGTCTGCCAATCCGTAAACGTCACTTGTCAGTTTGCACTTGTAACGCTCGCCATATGCTAATTTTAGCTCGCTAATTAGCATCAAAATAACGCCAGCCTCTCTCGTGCAACGTGAGGATGTCTGCAGGCTCTGGAAATTACTTTCTACAAAGTTTTGGGAAACTTTTAAAGTCTTGCACTCATTTTCAGAAGTTATGTTTTAATGTCGCTTTGTCAGTTTACTCCCAGCAGTCTGATAAATGTCTCATTTAAGTATGTAAGAACGCTTCATGTGCATACAACTGGCCATAAAAGACTTTAAAGCAGCTTTGTGAGACTTGCAGTCCCCCATATGTGCTGCCAGGTGATGCATCATCGGGTGCTGATGTGGCTGAAGGCACGAGTGTTATAAATCAAGTTTTCAATGATGCTAACAAGCTAGTTAGCTTAAGGGTTATCCATGTAACATCTGAAACTAGCACTCTTTGTCTACCAGAATAATTCCCAGGGAAGTACTGCGAATGAAGCAGGATCACATCAGTCTGCTCTTTGATAATTTGTTCTTTCATGCATTACATCACTTTATGTGTGCTTCTATGTGCTTTCCAGAAAGGCGAAGATGAGTTTGGCAAAGTCGATGCCATTGTGGTGTCTGTGGGAGTGGATGAGGAAATTGTGTATGCCAAATCCACAGCCATACAGGTAAGGTCATATCCCAGCCACATGGCACGGTGAGATCACTGAAGATGTCCGAGCAGAGGCAGATGAGGGCAATTTCCCACGTCATTTCATGTTCTGCGCACAATTAATTTACTGGAATGTATTTTGCAAGCATTGTGACCATTTTATCTAAATTTAACCTCTGTGGAAGCTGTGTGGTGACTTATTTGTCCATATTCTCTGGATTTTTAGCTAAAGCTAAATCGTGCTACAAGCATATTGGGGCTTAGATGAAGATTAATTACTCGCTG
Source organism: Hollardia meadi (assembly GCA_037974645.1). NCBI lineage: Eukaryota > Metazoa > Chordata > Actinopteri > Tetraodontiformes > Triacanthodidae > Hollardia > Hollardia meadi. The sequence continues at coordinate 10,691 of JBBPCS010000948.1, read as the reverse complement.
TGCATCTGTTTCTGTTCATATGTTTTGGTTGAATCTACCTTATCTCTTTTGTTTTGTCCCCTTTTATCCTCAGACATGGCTGTTTGGCTACGAGTTGACGGACACCATCATGGTGTTTTGTGACACCAAAATCATCTTCCTCGCCAGCAAGAAGAAGGTGGATTTCCTCAAACAGGTGGCCGTAACGAAAGGCAACGAGAATGCCAACGGTGTCCCGCCCATCACACTGCTCACCAGAGAAAAGGTAATCCGTATAAAGGAGTTAAAGCTGCTGTGTTGTTGCCATCATTGTTTATGATTGATAGACTTTTCTGAAAGAGGAATCTGTTTTTGTGATTTTGAGAAACAAGATTTGACGCCTCCTCTTTTGCGGTTTATTCATCATTCAACATCTTTTGGTTCTCTTCATACATCAGTTTTAATTACTTTGTCAAACCTTTTGTTATTTATTACCTTGTCAATTTTTGGAATATGCATATGCAAACATATTTAAGTAAAGGCTCGGGCAACTAATTTACTTAAACTGTGCTGCCCAACTGCAGCACAGTTGAATGAAAATGCAAAATTGTTGGCAAAATATGAGCCTCTCTGTAGACTCGTCAGAGAAAATCAGGTTCTTGGGAAAAAATTTACGTTTATTGCCATTGGTGTCCCTCAGAATGAAAGCAACAAAGCCAACTTTGACAAAATGGTCGAGGCGATCAGAGGCAGCAAAGAAGGCAAGGCGGTGGGAATCTTCAGTAAGGACAAATTCCCCGGAGAGTACATGAAGAGCTGGAACGACACGCTCACTGCTGAGGGCCTGGAAAAGGTAAGGCACAATCCAAAATGTCAATCAAAACTGCCTACAAGTGTAGGTGTGTCGTATCTCTACTTTTAACACCTGTCCTTTTATTGCATTGCATCCTGCCTGCAGGTAGACATCAGCGCCGTGGTCGCGTACACGATGGCGGTGAAGGAAGACGGAGAGCTGGGCTTGATGAAGAAGGCAGCCGCCATCACCAGCGAGGTTTACTCCAAGTTCTTCAAGGAGCGCGTCATGGAGATCGTTGACGCAGATGAGGTGAGGAGAAGGAACAGTGGATTCACGCTATAAACTGATTTAAATACCCATTCAGGGTTTTCCAAGTCAGCCTCTTTGTTGCAATTCCATGTCAGAGATGCTGGGAATTCCTGATTGCATATAAATCTCCTGCTCGGTGGAGAAAAAGTGCCAAGAGTTAACAACATTTCTGCAAAGCCTCCTTTGCTGGCATCTAAATATAATCTAATAACACTCGGTTATTGTGGCAATTTAAAAGGACTATAGCCTTGTATGTTAATAGAAGCAATTGCAATTATTATTTTGCTTTGGAATTTTAGGAATGTCTTGTCTTAATTCAACTAAATTAGTCTTTGTCTAATGCCATAAGAACTCGTACTTTCGCCCGTTTACAGTCTTTTAGTGTGTTTTGTTTTTATTATTTATTTTTCTCCCAAAATGTCGGTGTAAGGTGAATGACCATTGTTGAACTATTCCTATCTCATTCTCCCTTCATTGAACAGAAAGTGCGTCACAGCAAGCTGGCAGAGTCGGTGGAGAAGGCCATTGAGGAGAAGAAGTACCTGGGCGGTGCAGATCCTTCCACAGTGGAGATGTGTTATCCTCCTATCATCCAGAGTGGAGGGAACTACAGCCTCAAGTTCAGCGTCGTCAGGTAGCTTAAATCACCGAAGCAGAGACACTGAGGTGTTTTTGGTCAGAGCTGTTGGCAATTTTATAATGGAACATTTTTCGGTTCAGCGTCTGTGGGGAAAAGTTACTTTTAACTCATTTAGTTGTAACTTAAATTGAAAAAATCTGAATTTTATAAAACTAAATGTCAACTAATCTGATTATTTTCACGATCCATTGGTCTATTAAATGTTAAAAAATAGCGGGAAAACACACGTCTCTATCTTTTAAAGACCAAGGTTACATCTCCAAATTGCTTTTTGTCTGATCAGTTCCAAACCCAAATGTATTCTGTTTATTATTATATTAGACAAGGAAAAGCATAGAGCCATATAATGGTTAAATGTGGATTTGGATCTTGTTTAGTATTTTTTGAGGAACTCCTAATTTGGTAATGAGACGATCACCTTTTCAGCTTAAACATTTTGAAAAGCTTCTAGCGAAATGTTCTGAAAAGATGAATCATGACCAAAAAAATGTGCAGTTGCTGTTAAAGGAATCTGGGGAAAAATAAGTACGATGAAAAGATCGGTACCACTTGTCATATCTATTAAAAATGAATCCCCAAGATGGTGATTTTAGCTTGGCATGAAGACTGGAAGCAAGGGAAGAGACATGAAAATCTTAGCTGATCATTCATTTCTACCCTGATCATAATTTTAAGTGACAATATTCCTTTTTTGTTCCAGTGATAAGAACCACATGCACTTCGGTGCCATCACATGTGCCATGGGGATCCGCTACAAGTCGTACTGCTCTAACCTGGTACGCACTCTCATGGTGGACCCCCCTCAGGAGATGCAGGATAACTACAACTTCCTGCTGCAGGTGGAAGAGGAGCTGCTCAAACAGCTTAAACATGGTGGGTTTAGTAGCATGCCAGGAGTGTGGGAACTTTGGGGTACTTGTTAAAGCCACAAAGGGTGACATTAGTGGGTAGTTTTCATTAGCACAGAGGCAACTGGGGCCAAATAAAGCCGGGCTCAAATTACAGGAGTTTCAGGCTGATTTAACCCCGGTTCGCCCCTCCCGACAATCAGAAGAAATCTGCTCTGGGACCTTGGTCCGTACTGATGCTCGGCCCAGATTATCTGGTAATGTGAGGTTTGCAGTCTAAAACCTCCCGGACTGTTGGCAGAATCATCAGGGCTGCCCCGATTTATAACAAACATGGTTGATGTTTAGGATTTAAAATCGGGATGATTACGTCAGTACTTTCCGAACTGAAACACACTAGCCAATGAGAGACATATCAGCTAATGGTGTTGCCAGGCAACAGTAAATATTCAAGCCTGTGAGGCTAATGTTAGCCAGCATGCTAACTACTGTTGACAGAATCTGAATCTCGCCTCCAGTTCCCGCCGAAGAACAGACGACCTGTGTTGACCATATATCCCAACCATTTTCTCATCCAGACTCCCTTAACCCCCACCCCCACTATAAAGCATTTCTACAGCAACTTGTCGCTCCACGCCCATCTCCATTTTGGTCGTATAAAATTTAAATGGTTTAAGCTTGTGGACCGGACCGGTAAAACCTTACCCAACCCCAGATGCAACCTGATTTCAAAATCTGTTAGGATTTTAAAACTCCTGTAGTTTGAGCCTGGCTTGAAGGGGGAAAAGGGCGGTGTGGAGCATATTTGTGTGTCGCTAAATGTTTTCTCTCCTCCACAGGTGTAAAAATCAGTGACGCCTACAACGCTGTTCTCGACTACGTGAAGAAAGAGAAGGCAGACCTTGTAGCCAAGCTGACCAAAAACCTTGGGTAAACGCACTCAAATGGCATCCCCCCCCCCCCCCCCACCCCCCCCAAGCGTGTACTCGCGCATTTACACGCGTATCTCCTATGTCAATTTTTTTTCTTTGTAGTTTTGCAATGGGAATTGAGTTCAGAGAAGGCTCATTGGTTTTGAACGCTAAAAACCAGTACAAACTGAAAAAAGGTGAGAATTTGTATTTGAATTTGTATTTGCTCTACTCTATTTAGAATAACACAATTGTTGAAGAAAGCTTGTGTGCGTCTCCTCCAGGCATGGTGTTGAGCATCAGTTTGGGTTTTGCTGACCTCATGAATAAAGAGGGCAAGAAGGAGGAGCAGAAGAAATACGCTTTGTTTATCGGTGACACAATACAGATTAATGAGGTAAGATGCACTTCTCTTGCTGAAGAAGCCACAAAGCAAAGACACTTGAGTATATATATATATATATATATATATATATATATATATATATATATAAATAACCAATCAAACAAACCTAATCTGGATTTTATTTTACATTCTTGGTATTCTCCATTAACTTGATATGATTGACACTGTAGAAAACCTCAATGTTCTTCTGTCACCTATTTATTACAACCTTAAATGTTTCTGTAACAGGAAGAGCCTGCTACGATACTCACACCAGTCAAGAAAAAGATTAAAAATGTGGGAATCTTCTTGAAGGTACGTGACTTTGCTCTCCATTTAATTTTATAAACAATTTACAAACAAATGGCAACAAAACCAACAAGTTGATGGTTTTGGTGGAATGAGGCCCAACAATTCTTGGGTCATATTTAATAGGGAAATGGCCTTTATTTAAGACAGGCTTATATTTAGAGACATGCCTCTATTTCTAATTCACTCTGGTTGATAAGTGTATTTGGTCATGTTTTAGTATGAAGACTCCTGTTCCCCCCATTAAAGTTTTGCATTAAGTTGTTTACACAAACTCAACACTTCCTGTTTGTCTCAATTTAAAAGCCCTGTATGATTGGACAAGGCTTTTATTGTGAAACATTCCAAAGACTTACTGAAAATTCTGTGACTTACATGGAAGCTACTGCCATCTTCTGGCACTTGTATGTTACTACAAAATACAGTTGTGCTGTTCAAGTGTAATATAACAATCAACTTCTCTTCCAATTATTTTCCGGAATCAGTTTTCACGGCCACCTTGGCTCGATGAACGATGATCAGCATCGTTTTGAAGCCCGTCTTGTTTTTGCCTTTCTCAGAATGACGATGAGGAGGACGAGGAGGAGGAAGGAGACGACGCCGAGGAGCTGCTGGGGAAGGGAGCTCGCAGTGCTGCCCTGCTCGCAGACAGAACCAGAGTGAGTGCGGATGGACGTGTGTGTGCGCGCGTGTGTGCTTAAATATGTGACTGGTGATCAGTGTTAATGCACCGCCTTGACAGACTGTTAATAACTAAGGGTGTGAATGTTTTTGTACTCTACCAGCTACTTGGGAAGGTAAGTATTCATTGTTTTCTATAATCTCACCAACTGAACTGGTTCAGTTGTTTAAAAAAATAAAATAAAATCCCGTACTGATGGGAGAAAGTTGTTGTCCTACTTTAATTTTGAGTTGTTTTTCATGCGTTTTTATTTAATTTAAATTTTTTTCTGACCATGTGAAGCCACGTCACACATGTCTGTATTCTGCATGTATGTGGTTGTTTTTTTCATTCGTGATTTAAAAAAAACAACAAAATCCTGGACTTTGCTGTTTCTGTGTGATCACTCAAGTTGTGTCTGTTGTTTAACTCAGAATGAAATGACGGCGGAGGAGAAGAGGCGAGCCCACCAGAAGGAGCTGGCCAATCATTTGAACGAAGAAGCCAAGCGTCGTCTGACGGAGCAGAAAGGAGAGCAGCAGATTCAGAAGTGAGTGTGAATACAAGTCAGACATTTTGTGCCACATCTTATACCCCTGTAACTTTCTGAAATGTTACAATGTGCCTTCCGAGTTGAACCCTCTTTGGTTTTTTCCCCACAAGAATTGGGTTTACTCAAAACCAAACAAGGTGCGCAATCCTTCACCTCCTTACTAGCTCAACAAGCTATAATATTCACACAGAGAGATGCTGCCACTCCCTTTAATTCCCTCTGGATTACAGTTATGCTTTGTTTGAAACTTGGAAAAAAATATTATTCAGTGACTTTTAAGTGGAGTTGTTTTTGTTTTTATTCTCCCTTTTGAGGCTGTTGTCTCTGAGTAACTGCTCCTTAATATTATCATTTTACTACTTTTTTTGTAACAGTCATACAACCTTCATTTTATGTCATTTGTGGGTTAATATGTATGCATGTCGGTTGGAGGAAAATGTAACGTGCAAGATGTTTATTGGCACTTTTTCACATTGATACTTTATGAATAAATCTTTAGAAAGACGTGAGAGGTAGATGGGAAGTTGTAGTTTAGCTGTTTGTTGTTGTTTGCAGGGCAGAATTGTGGGATCTTTAAATGATGCCCAAAGACAGTGGGAGGTGATGGAGCCATGGATTCACACATGTAATTCATTTTCTGATTATTAATTGAGTCCACTCTCTTTTTCTTTTTTTTCTCTTTCCCCCCTCAGGGCCAGAAAATCTAACGTCTCCTATAAGAACGTCTCTCAGATGCCCAGAGAAAGGGACATTAGAGAAATGAAGATCTTCATCGACAAGAAGTACGAGACCGTCGTCATGCCCGTTTTTGGTATCGCCACACCATTCCACATCGCCACCATCAAGGTACACAGAGTCCATCTTCAGCTGTCCACCAGCTCTTTGTTTTTTCCCGGGTATCTTTTTATATTGCCTATTGTTTTGTTTTGTTTTTTACTTTTCTTGCCTTTCCCTTTCTAGAACATCAGTATGTCTGTAGAAGGAGACTACACCTACCTGAGGATCAACTTCTACGTTCCCGGCAGCTCTTTGGGACGACAGGAAGGAAACATATTCCCTAACCCAGACGCCACATTTGTTAAAGAAATGTGAGTCTTAACTATTCACCAAATTTCCAATGAGGATTTTGTGAATTTCCAGTCGAGGGAGTCCAAAAATGGTCAAGTCAGATGTGATGTTTTGGTAAGAAGATGGAGGGAGACTCGATTTCTACTTGTTTCTAAGTTATCTTGCTGTTATGCATGTAGACGCAGTCATCTGTCTGATCGACACCTCTTCAACTTAACAGGGGGCAACTTGTCAGTGAAAATTTGTTGTAGTATAATGTTTGAATGATATTTGACCGTAATCCACTCCTTTTCTAAGCCATAGCTGTGGCCTCTTATGAGCACAATATCTCGGGACCACTTCAGGGGGAATTGGAACTTTATGAGGAACTGATTAGATTATGGTGGTCAGGGGTCAAAGGTCATTGTGATCTATTAAACAAACTGTGCTGATTGTTTAGATCTTCTGTGCTGCCGGGTTGAACGTGTGTGTGAAGAATCCATGTTTCAGAATTTAGAGCTGCTTTGTAGCAACATTTATGTTTGAAGCATTGTAGTCCACCACAAGCTCTTTGATAATGAGCTTCTGGTGATTGCCGTTGCACCATGTGACCAAGTTCTCTCATCAGTCACTACATATATCATATGAATCTGGACAGACATGGATGGAAACTGCAACTGTGAGGTGGTAATTCTAATTGATTAAAAGCGTCTTAAATTAACTTTTCTGAAGCTTAATCACATTTAAGAATGTGTTTGTCCTTCCTCACTCACATCTGTACCACCTTAAACTTCCTTCACTTTTCCACTCAGCACGTACCGAGCGTCCAACCTGAAGACTCCCGGCGACACGTCTGTGCCCTCTACCAACCTGCAGAATGCTTTCCGCATCATCAAAGAGGTACAGAAGCGCTACAAGACACGAGAGGCCGAAGAGAAGGAGAAGGAGGGCATTGTCAAGCAAGACTCGCTGGTCATCAACCTCAACCGCAGCAACCCTAAGCTTAAAGACCTTTACATCAGACCCAACATCGCACAGAAGAGGATGCAGGGCTCACTGGAGGCACATACTAATGGTGAGAAATCAGAAATAAAATTCTTGTTGGGATAAATTTGATGCCTCAATCTTGCAACTTTTATTTTATTTTATTTATTTATTGAAAACTGCCCCTCTTCTCCGTGGACAGGTTTCCGTTTCACGTCAGTCCGCGGTGATAAAGTGGACATTCTTTACAACAACATCAAGCACGCCATCTTCCAGCCATGTGACGGGGAGATGATCATTGTACTGCACTTCCACCTCAAGGTACGTTTCTGGTTCAACACAGACAACTACTTATATAATATAATATTATAATAAATAAATATTACATATTATGTGCTTTCTGGTTGAGTATGATGAGAACGCTGGCACCATTCTAACGTTTGTGTACGGAATATGATGCTGCAGCTGGTTAGCTTAATGGGCCTTTTAGACACGACGCAACATGGCACCACTGCGCTCTGAAACCCGAGCACAGCTCACACTTTTCTTTGTCTTTCTGGTGTGTATATATACATTTATCAAAGATGTCACTAATCTGTCAAGAAGTAGTTAAAAGAAAGTTATCTGCATGTCTTGAAAACTCTTTAAAAAATGACAGAATTTTCCTCAAAAGGCTTTAGAAGGTTATTTTATGATAAGGAATGATTGTTAAATACTGATGGAAAGTACTGAAACGTGATAATAAATAGTTTGAGGCATTATTAATTTGCTCACGATGAAACGGGTATTAAATTTTATTCTATGTGGTGTTAAAAAGTCTTAAATTTAACTTAATAATGGCAGTAAGTATACTTTAAGGATTGCTACATTTCATCCTGTGCATCCCTGTTCCCCCCCATCCCTCCCCAGAACGCCATCATGTTCGGTAAGCGACGCCACACAGACGTCCAATTCTACACGGAGGTCGGGGAGATCACCACAGACTTGGGCAAACACCAACACATGCACGACCGAGACGACCTCTACGCAGAGCAGATGGAACGGGAGATGAGGCACAAGCTCAAGTCGGCCTTCAAGAACTTCATCGAGAAGGTGGAGACGCTGACTAAAGAAGAGCTGGAGTTCGAGGTGCCCTTCAGAGACCTGGGGTGAGGGACGCAAACTGTGCTTTGAGCCAAAGCTACAAAAACGGGCCTGGATGAAAATAGATCTACAAGCACATGGACTGATTGTTTTGCCTGTCTCTTTGTGTATAGATTCCAGGGCGCCCCCTACAGGAGTACCTGCCTGCTACAACCCACGTCCAGTTCCCTTGTCAATGTTACTGAATGGGTGAGTGAACACGCTGAGCCAATACTTTTAAAATACGAAGCATATTTTAATTTATGAAATGTGTTTCTCATCAAACTAAACTCCAAACTCTCAATCTGTCCAGCCGCCGTTTGTCGTGACTCTAGACGAGGTGGAGTTGGTCCATTTTGAGCGCGTGCAGTTCCACCTGAAGAACTTCGACGTGGTCATAGTTTACAAGGACTACAACAAGAAGGTGACCATGATCAACGCCGTGCCTGTCAACTCCCTTGACCCAATCAAGGAGTGGCTCAAGTAAGGGATCAGCACTTATTTGATATGTTGTTTGGATTAAAACTGATTCTTTACAAATACAAGCCAGGTTTCTGGTTTGGTTTTTTTTTTGTGTGTATTAAAATGTTTTCTGTCTCTTTTCTCAGCTCGTGTGACATCAAGTACACGGAGGGAGTCCAGTCGCTGAACTGGACCAAGATCATGAAGACCATCGTCGATGATCCGGAGGGCTTCTTCGAGCAGGGAGGATGGTCTTTCTTGGACCCAGAGAGCGAGGTATGTTCAGCACAGTTGAACAAAAAATCTAATTATACAATTATCTGGTAATTATTGACATCTTCGTGCAAAAATGGTAATGGTGCCATCTGGATTTTCTTTCTATCTTTCCATTAATTACTTTTCAATCATAAATAAAACAGTTTTCCTTGAATTGTGCATTTTTGATTTTTGTGTTTAAACCCCTGCTCTGTGTTGTTTTTGTCTCAGGGAAGTGGTGGAGAGGAAGATTCAGAGTCGGAAATGGAAGATGAAACGTTCAACCCATCTGCAGATGAAGAGGAGGAGGAGGAGGAAGACAGCGATGAGGACTACGACTCGGAAACGGAGGACTCTGGTACGATTTTAGTACTTTTGGTTTATGCAACACCTGTGATGGACACAGAAACGGGGTGAAAATGGCATTTAATCAATCCTGCTTGAAATTAATGACATCTTCGGGTGTTTGTCTCACACACCTACACAGAGAGTTCTTACTGTCTGTTTGTGTTTTTATAGATTACAGCGCGTCAGTAGGCAGTGAGGAGGAGAGCGGTAAAGACTGGGACGAGCTGGAGGAAGAAGCCAGGAAAGGTTTGTATCTAGAGCTGGTGCACATGTAGAGGTGGAAGAGTAAATCATCCAGTCTTAAACACGAATCACACAGGGAGAGTAGTTCAAAGTTAAGCCGCAGACAAGGAGGCATTTTATTGCTAAAAAATTGAAAACATCCACCAATTAGTCTGGAAGTTGTGATGCAAGTTTTAATATAGCTGCAACTTAACTTCCTGTTTTTATTTGATGTCAACTTGATAAATAATCTGAATACCATGTGAAATAAATCCCAACCATAATGGGGACATGTGTGCTCAGCTATGTATACATACAAGTTGTAAGTTGCTCTTAATGTTACAAACGGCTCCAAGAACAATGTCAGGGAAATGGAAATAAACAGCCGCAGATATTATACTGCAAATGCATCCGGTGAAAAGGAGTTTTGGGAGTGCAATTTGATTTTATAAATTTGAATTTATACTACAATCATCAATTTTGTTTCTTGTTTTTTTTTTTTTGTTTGTTTTTTAAATGCTTGTTTCTGCCCCTCTGTCGCCCTCTAGCTGACAGAGAGAGCCACTACGAGGACGAGGACACCTCCTCCAAGAAGAGAAAGGTCCGGCCGACGGCACCACCCAGCAAGAAGAAGCGACGAACCTAAATGTCACACACACACACACTGCCAAACCTAGCTGACCCTTGACCTTTCCTTCTACCCCAACTGGCTCTTTTGACTGATCCACTTCACACAAACACACACACAATGTGTATATAGAAGTAGAAACCCCTTATTTTCGTGTTGGTCAGTGAACTGTCATGTTGAAATGATAAGAAAGAACCAGCAGGACAGTCGCACACTTCATTCATTAAACCCCCCCCCACCTCCTTCATTCCTT
>JBBPCS010000946.1:19624-50355 GCA_037974645.1 Hollardia meadi | reverse complement strand
GTTGATGACCACAGTGGATTGTTCAGTTATTGTAGAGCCAAAATAATTCAAATTCACCCATTGAATGGGTCACCTCAGCCATCATCACAACAATTGCCCCCCCCTGAGAAATTTGGCAGGAGCCGCCACTGTAACCAGCGCAGCAACAGCAGCAGGTGGTTAGTGTTCAGTTCTGACTCCTGTCCTGTAACCTGAATTACAGTAGTGTGTTATGGATGTATTTGTCTTTAAACGTCCTCGGACAGAAGAGATGCTGGGCATGTTGGATAACAACTTTGCAACAACAACCAGGGGATTGCACTCCTTTGAAACAGTCAATGGTGAGTTTCAAGATATTTTTAATGATAGGATCGATTTGAAAACTGTACTAATTTTGTCACTTTTTGTGTGGTATTGTTTATGGTTTAATGCTGTTGCTCATTGTGGTCTTAGTAACTTTAGCCTAAGTACCATATTTAGTCTGCTGCTGAACTGTTTTGACTTTTACTTTTGTGGTCTGGCAGATCTAACGGGCTGTTTCAGGATAAATCAGAAATATGTGGCGTTGTTTTTGGATGTTCTGTGCGTCATGTTTGCTTTGGTTTCATCGTCTGTAGTTGTGCAATGTTAACTAGCTAGCTGTGTCTCTCCAGTGTGTGTGTGTGTGTGTGTGTGTCTGTATGTGACACATAATGTACAATATGCGAAGAAGTTGTGCTGACAAAGTGAACTCAGTAGTAGTGACCATGAAAAAAGGAGTCAGTGCAATCATCTAACTTTGTAGTAGCATAATTTGTGTTATTACTAGCACTACACATGCACACACTTCTAAAATGAATACGGCGCCAGTGATTCGCAGTGACCTTGACCTTTGACGTCTAACCACTACCACTAACCAGTTCATCCTCGGGTCCAAGTGAATGGTTGGAGCAAATTTGAAGAAATTCCTTCAAGGTGTCCGTGAGATGTTGCGTTCGGACAGACGGACGGACAACCCGAAAACATAATGCCTCCAGCCACAGCTCTCGCTGGCACGGAGGCATAAAAAGAAACATTCCTGTCATTTACCATCCATATCATTGACATAAAGATGGACGACATGTCTCCACTTCCTCGCAGCCAAAATATCCCAGATATGTAGAAGTAGTCACAAAGACTTTCCTCTAAAGTAATTTTAAGTAAGGTTAATTACTGTTAGGAAACATGTCTTAGCTAACCTCAACGCACCCATAAACTCACCTCTTTTGTAAAGCCATGATATTGATAGAAATATTCAATAAACAAAGTTATTACGTATTTTTGTAAAAAAGAACATTGCCCTTATCTTAGACATATGGAGCGGATCTAGACATGACATATAGATGATATATGGATCTCGACAAATGTGGCATACTTTTGAGTAAAATTATGTTCCAAGCCTGGATTTTTAGTTATTTGTGTTTTTACAAGTGTCATTGTGATTTTGAATGGGTTTTTCTTGAGTTTGACTTTTTGTGACAGTAAGCTTTTTGCCCTGCCTTCAGAATAAACACTCTTGCTTTTAAATGTGTTTGGACACACTTCACACAAACTATTTTATTTGATAAGCATACTGAACCCTTTGGATTGGTACGATTTTTCTTTTACGGCTTAAAAGCAATAAATAAACACAGAGTATCTATAAAAATAGTTGATAGAAGGTTTTATGCAAGAATCCCATCATACAACTTGATTCTTCCAAAAGAAGGACAATGTGAACATAATGCGGTAATAATGCTTTGTCCCTTTTCTGGGCATAAGAAAAAAGCTAAGTCTTAGTTTCTAATCATGTTGTCAGGGGGCTCCATTGTGACCTAAGAATGCAGCATTTAAAGATGTTTTCTGGGTCACTGAAGCAGAACTCAACTCACTTACACACACACACACACACACACACACACACACCTGAGAATAAAAACACGGGTAGCAGAGATTGTGTATCTAAAAGATTTCTACAAACGTGCCCTCATGCACAAACACACACACAGAAGGAAAAATGAGAAGTTTTCATGCTTTGTGGAGTTGAATTACACACTCCTGCACCCAGAAATGCAAACAGGCATGCATGCACATACACAGTGACTTATGGGAGAGTCAGACACCGCTGAGTGGTTGCATTGTTGATGACAAGCTCCCGTGAAGGAAGGACAGGCTTCCTGTCTGTGATCTTGTTGTCCTGGAGACAGCAGGGCCCAGTCAAATAGATTAGCGTGGATCCTTTGATCTTTAAGAGGGAAACTAAAGAGGATCCTTAAATTGGCACCACTTTTCCACATAAAACAAACCACTGGCATAGTTTTTTGGAGGTTTCCTGTCAGCTACTTTCATCTGGCTCAGTGCTCACTGGAAAAATTTATATTTTAAAACTCTTAAACTGGCATCTTGTAGGTTTAATAACTCAACGATTTGTCTGAATCAAAGAACCACTTTTTATAGGGCCATTTTAGCCAAAAGGAACTGTGGTCAAAGGTAAATAATAATATGAATTTATTTTTCACTCACTCATGAAAATGGTATTTGTGTGGTTTTAAACATGATATTTCAGCTAGGCTAACTTGCTAACACATTGTAGGTAACTTAAGGCTTAAAGACATTTCTCTGGGCTGCACGAAGATAAACTGCAAGGGGATTGTTCGCTTGGCTGCTTCTTTTGAACTTGTGCATCTTTTAATTGTACATATAAGTCGGCATGTTTTTCTTCTTCTCCATTTAAAACCCAGCTCCTGATGGGAGCTTGAGTCTCATTCCCAGGTCATCAAATACAGACGCTTTGGGTTGGTAGCCGACCCTACCTGCCAACCCAAAGCGTCTTACATCTTACACATTGCAACATGGTGTTGCACAGTAAATGAAAGTTTGTGGGCCCTTTCGTGCTACATACGTAGAGCGTACAGCATATTGAGTAATTAAATTTAGAATAGAATAGGGTAATAAAAAATATACAAAAATAAAGTAACATACAGTTATTTATATACAAACATACTTTTACACATATACACCCAGGAAATAATTCTGCAACAGCAACATGATGATGATGACATGGTCGGCATCTTCACATTAAAGTCCAGCATCTGGGAAATACTGTCAATCAACTCCGACGGCTGTTTGAGCACCAAGCATCAATGATGTAAACACGAGTCCGCCTCCCCTCGTTCTGTCGGCTCGGAACACGGTTCTACCCATCATGGGTTTGATCTGGGATTTTGTGGTGGAGATGGGTGTCTGTAAAGATTTGGACAAAACAGTCTTTGATTTTCCGTTATTTTGTCTATTTAATTTTCCTGCGACCCCATGATGGGGCTAGCATGGCTCCCATCCTGGATCTCTTCCCTCTCCTCCCGTGGCGGTTTGGTTAAACTGTTGAAAAGTGCTGTCAGCAGTGATCATCCCAACAAATCTGCAGCTGTTAATCCATACCCTGCGTCTCCTTCCCCAATGTCCATGACTGTATTTCTCTCATATTAAATTAAAAAGCTACCTACCGCTGCATCTGCATGCACTACCATTGCAATGGAAACAAATCATGCATCATTTCACTTTTCTATTAAAATGTATACATAATTCTAATAGAGAAATAACTGTAGTATTATTATATATCAAAAAATTGTGGTTCTAGCTAGGCCAGTGGTTAAAAGGCATATTATCCACATACATAACATTCACAGTTTGGTTCTGTCCTGGGAATTTTGTCTCCCTACACTCTTCAGTTGGACTCCACGGATGTCATGTGGTCTTTATACCAGTAAGTCAGTCAGTTGCACTGTAAAGTTGTCAACACGCCTCCGCACCAATGCCACCGAGACAAACTCTGCCATGTTTATGGCACTTGACGATTAAAATGATTCTGATCCTGTAGCTCATGCAAAACCTCCTGAAATTCCCCGGCAGCAGGCTCAAACATTTGTCACTCACCAAACCTGCTCTTTGTATTTGTCATCATCTTTAATAAACAAAATCAGCTCTTAGTCATTCCTGTTTATTCTCTGCCGGGCTTGATTGCCCTCCAAAAAAAACACCACTTGGATCATTCCAGTGTACTTAGCAGCTAGCATCCGTTGCCCTGCCATTGTATTGACCTGCTTTGGTTTACTGCATAAGCAGTTATTTGACATGTAAGATAAACACTTCCTGTCATGTCTGCCTCAGAGAGACCGAAGAGAGAGGAAGCAAATGAAGAAGGGAGAGAAAGATGGTGGAAAGACTGACTTTATACTCTCCAAGCAGGCAGAGATAGGGAAGCATCATTTGAAGGAGGTCAGATTAATCTCACTGTCTGTGGCTTTCATTGCTCAGCTACATTAACGTCCCCGGTGCCCAGCGACCCGAGGGACATTCTTAAAACGTATTCCTTTATTTTTTTTTGCGGTGAGACCCAAAGATGGAGCTGCATAGGCTTTCTGCCAAACACTACAGTGTCACAAGAGGGTCCTAAATCAAAGCTATTATGAGGTTTGTGTAATGGTACAGTATGAGCGGTTATGGAGAGTAACGGAGGAGACAGATTTGATACAGCTTGTGTTCTGTCATCCTGCTGATGCTGGTGTGGTTGTTGGTGGCCTGGTGGTCAGACAGAATGTCCTTCGAAACACAGGACAGAGGTACAAACCTGCTGTGTCAGCAAATGCTCAGCCTGCTAAAGGAAAAGCCAACCTGGGAAAAAAAAATGTTAACAACCGTTGGAGATGTACAGTAGATTTTAAAGAGTGTGTTTTATTACTTTTCCATGGTATTTTTTTCTCCTTCTGGTAACTGCCCAAACATAGAAAAATCTCTCCTGAATACCAATACATTTCTACTGGTGAGCCAGTTTAAAGACTCTGATACACTGCTAAATACAGAGATTAATCTCATGGTGATCAGCTTAATCTGTATTGTGTGAGCATAACAGATGTTTGTTTTTTTTGTTGTTTGTTCATCTCCTTTCTAAAAATTCATTGGTACAAGGCAAAGAGACCTCCTCCGTGTTTCAGTTCCTCCACTACAAATCTGTTCCTGCAGCATATAGCAAACAAACAATGCAGCAAACAAAAAAGCATGATGCATTTTGTGTAACAGCCACAACACTTCCATTTTGCTGCCACCTACACAGCAAACCCGCAGCTGAAAGGGACAAGTTCAGGCATGTTCTTTGGGCGTTGTCACAAGTCATTCTGGGAAATGTAGGATACTGAAGTAGAAGAACATGAGGCAGGTTAATAAAGGTGCAATGTGTGAGATGTTGAGTGTCATTCCCAGATTGTCAAATACTGACGCTTTGGGTTGGTTGAGACTCAACAATCAACTGTATCACACACTCTTTAAATACAACACTTCATCACAAATTACCTTTAGATTGAAGTGTTTCAGTGGGAGTGTAAAGGTAGTCTTGTGAATATGAGTTGGCTCTTTGTCAGGATCTGGATTTTACTCCTTATTAAATCACAATCCTGGTTTTCCTCAATAAAAATGATTCTTCTCGCAGGATCTGACTCATGACTTACATGAATCTGACTTGCATTATTTTGTGGTGAGAGATACTGTCTGCTTTTTATCATATCTTGCTTCATTTTTGCTCTGCGACCAATAAGATCACATATCAGCAGACTCTTCATTATGAGACTCTTCATTAAGAGTCTGTCTGAATGCTGTGAGTTTTTGTCTCATTCCACTAATCAACGCATTCAGGTGGTGCCGTCATAAATTACATATTTGGAGTGTTTACTCACACATACCCGACTTCAGTTGAACAATGTCGGCATACATTTTTGAGACACTATGAGTTTCGCTAACTAAGTTTTCCAGGTAGTCTAAAACTTGCACTCTGGAATTTCTCTTCCACATGCGTGACTGTGTGAACATCCAGTGGTAACCTCTGGGGCTGAAAAATGAAGGCAATGCAGAAGTATCCAAAAGCAAGTCATTCCCCACAAGACCCATTGTTGAAATGTGTAACTTTAGGCTACAACAGAAATAAACATTTACAGCCTCGTCCAAACAACTGAACTAGACTTCACCTCAGCTAATTGGAGTCACTGAACTTCCTCTCTCAGCTTTGTGGTGTGGTGCCTTTTGGAGAATTTTTCATGCAAATATTGGACAAATAATATAGCTGACAGCTGCTGTGATCTGGCATGGACAGTACTTTTAGCTTCTAAAGGAATGAACACCGGGAGTCATGGAGAGCACAGAGTTTATTTTATAAACTTTTGGGATTAAAAAGTGGATTTATCTTTACTGTCATTGCTCAACCTCTGCAGCAGCTGCTGAAATCCATTGTAATCATCTCTTATTACCTCCTCCAAGGAGGTTATGTTTTCAGTGCCATTTGTCTGTCTGTCTGTCTGTCTGTCTGTCTGTCTGTCTGTTTGCTGTCAGCAGGATTACACAAATACTACTGAATGGATTTTCACGAAACTTGGTGGAAGGATGAGGCATGGGCCAAGGAAGAACCCATTTTGGCACGGATCTGGAAAAAAGGGGCGGATCCAGGAATTTTTTATCTCTTTCTTTAACATTCTTTAACAGGAATTGAGGAGAGACATGCGGAAGTGGCAAAACAAAAACATATGATTGGTTGATGTGTCCCCGTTTCATTGAAGTGCTGAACTTCAAGTGCTCAACTTTGATTTGTAGCGCGCCACGCAGCGACAAGTGTTGGGCGTCAGTTTCTGGCTTCATGTCGCCGGCTTCCATTGAAAATGACTTGTAACCTGATGCTCTGTCGCCAGTAGTTTGAACACAGCATTTCACCTATAAATGGAGACGTTACTTCATGAAGGGACAGAGAGGACATGGGAAAAAGAAAACCCAGGAGGATAACAGAAGAACCGGAGACTCAGGTAATGGTGAGTATAGTTAGAGGCTAACTGAACACAAACACACAAACATAAACACAAACACCGTCGATGCCTGCTGTTGCTCACTAGCTTGCGGCTAATGTACTGTTAGGTATTCTTACTGTTTAACCCACAGTCAAACTTGTGTAAGGGTGTGTAAGTAAACGCAAATGATACTTTAAAGTCACATGAATAATGTGTAGTGTGACACAGCAATAGCCTAGCTTGTTATCCTTAGCAGTATGTTTTTGAGCATACACACTAGATGCCTCATTGAGTTTTTTGTTTGTGATGCTCAGCAGCTTTTCTTCTTTGCTATGTAGATTTCGCTACTAATGATTGATCACATTTTGTATCTTCTTTCTTTTTTTAACGAGTCTATGATTTCTCAGTAGTAGGTGTTTCTGATCTTATGTGCATCATGTGACATGCAATTTCAACCTTAGCCACTAGTCTGCCTTGTGCCATTTCTGGAGGTTTTAACCCAAATATAGGCCTACCACATATGTATGCTGATGAATGAATGTTTTCCTGGTAGACCCCTCTAAGACACCCTCCTCTGTCTGCTTTGATGCAGGAAACGTTACAGTAAACTCAGCTGGCACGGAGGTGCCCCCCCTGTAGCTCTGCACCCATCCTGTCCCTCTTCTTTTTTTTAATTTATATATATGCCTCTGCACCACAAGCCAGTCCAAAGAGCATCTGGTTCCTCTTGAGTGTGCGGTCACAACACTGAGAGTGCCACATCAAAGCTCCCTCCATCCAGCCCGCAGAGAAGAGTGGAGAGCAAAGAGGGCGGAAGAAGAAGAGAGAAAATCTGGGACAAATTCTGTTTCACACACACACACCGCAAATCTGTCTTTGCTCATGGAAAAATTGCAGCACACATCTGTGGTGTTGCGTTGAGAATCCATCAATCTCCGTGCCCTGACCGCTTCGCTAGCGATAGTCTGACTTTGGCTCCCACGCTCATCTTTTTACTGCTTTAGAGGCTTTGGCAAGATGTTTTTAAGCTCTAAAGTTTGTTGTCAGTGTCTATTGTATTAGCATTACATTACATCATTTCTATACAATTATGTTAAAGAAACTGTGACTGCATGACTTGACTTCAACCTCTTTCCTCTGCGTGCACTCCCTGAACAAACCAGTCTGCACTGGGAAAAAGATCACTGGGATCAAAAATCCTCTTAATGCCTTTCCTGTCTTCAGGCTAGGGCATGTACACACACAAACTCACGCACACACACACAGAAAGAAGATCAAATGTTGAGGGGTGTGATGGGTGTGACCCTCGAGCAATTTCCCTGTCACTCAAATGTACATGAGTGTACCTGCCGCTTCCTGCTGCTCTTTGTGTTTGACAGGTGAAAACTAAAAAAAAAACTATTTCACTCTGCACAGACATGTTTAAACAACTGATGTGAACCGTAATGAATTACCACTAAATTACATTTTATCTCTGCTCTAAAGCTTCTAAATTAGTGACAGATGAAAGTAATGTGGACCGGGAGGGTGGAGCGTTGGTTAGAAAGGCTGGCTGGTGGTGGAAAGAATATCTGTTCAAACACAGAGTACTGTACAGATGCCAGGCAAGAACACCTACACATTTTCCACTTGCCAACATAGACCGGCATTTCAACCTCTTAACAAGCACTTCCTTTGTACACACACCCAAAAATGACACTGCAGTGGTGGTATGTACTCAAGTACAAATTTGAGGTACCTGTACTTTACTTGAGTGAATTGTTTCTATATGGGAAATATTGTAGTTTTTACTCTACTACAATTAATTAACAGCTTTGGTTACTTGTTACTTTATATATTAAAATTTTGCACACAAAATATATGAAAATGTTCAAGGACAGCTGAAGCGATGAGTTGATGAACCGAATTGGCAACCATCTTGATAATCGATTAGTAATTTTTCATACAAAAATATTTCATGGTTCCAGCTTCTCAAATGAAAGGAGTTTGCTGCTTTTGCATTGAATTATTTAAATAACTTAAATTTATAGTGATGGTGTCACTTGAGGCTCTGGTTAACTTTGAAAGCATTTCTCACAGTTTTGGGAATATTCCTGATTGTACTGACATACTTTTCCGTAAGTAACATTTTCAATGCAGGACTTTTACTTGTAATAGAGTATGTGTGGTACCAGTACTTTTACTCTATTAAAGGATCTCAAAACTTGATCTTGAATCCATGTGAGAACACACACAGCAGGCTCGCACAAGGATCAGTCCTTGCCCCAACTCTGTTTAACTTCTATACTAACGACCTACCCAACGCTAAAACCTGCAAATTCCTCTATGCCGACGACATCTGCCTGGCAACCCAAGTGCAAGATTTTGACTCACTGGAGCAGGTGCTCGCTGAAGACCTAAAAAAAGTGGACTAACACTGCAAAATCTGGCACCTAAAACCAAGCCCAGCAGAAAACAGTCTGAATTGTATTCCACCTCCAAAACGCAAAAGCTGCCAAAGAACTTAACATCCAGCTGAGCGGAATTAATCTGAAGCACGTGCCCAACCTATCTGGGAGTGACCCTTGACAGGATCCTGTCCTTAAAGAAACATCTGAAAAGAACAGCGACACACCTGAAGTCCAGGAACAACCTGCTTTGTAAGCTCACAGGCTCAAAATGGGCATCAGCAGCCACTGGCCCTTACATACTTTGCAAAAGAATACATGTGCCCATGTCTGGTCCAGGTCATCCAACTTAACACAACCATGCGCATATAATATAACCAAGACTATTTGCTCAACACCACTCCCCTGTACTATCCAACCCACCGCAATGAACACACTTAATCAAAGGATGCTCCAAAAGATCAGAGATTTCCCCCATCTACCAATCCACCCAGTCTGCTTGGGAAAAGGAATGTCCCAAGGATGTCCCAAACAAACATCTGGTGTGCTTGTGGCGAGGAGCAAACAATTGAACACATCATTGCAGCTTCCCCCTTCAAAGACTAAAAGGAGGATTACATACAACAGACCAGGAAGCAACTGCTTGGCCTGAGGACTTTGCATCTGTTAAATAAAATCCTTTCAATTACAGTGATGATCCTGGTCTCCTCTGACAGGTAACCTAAAATTTATTATTATGAAAAAGTCAAAATTAGTCAAAGTGGCACTAAACCAAATTTTCAGAGGGAAAAACATGAACAATTATGACTGTCTATTTTTATTTTACTAATAAGAAAATAGTGTCACAGTCATGTTTTTGATATCATGAGACTTTCAAAAAGCTTGTCCATGTTGAGCGAGGATTCATTTTGGACTCTCAGATAAATGTTAATTATTATCAATTACTGTCAGTTTATTTAAAATTCAAATAAATAGCAGTATAACTCCATACTTTTGGTCTTGTGCTTACAAGAAAAAATAGTACAAAATGTCTTTAACATTAATTAATAAAGTGTTTCAGGCACTTGGTCATATTCCCCATTCCTGATAGGGGTGAACATGCTTTCAAAAGTTGTTTTTCTCTTTTAAAAAATCACCTAATTACACTGTTTTATAGCCTACCATAAAACTGTTATATTCAGTAATTTACAGTTGTTCTAATGAATTGTTTTTGATTTTTCATTATAACTGCTTTTCCTTAACTTGCCTAGTCTTTTTCTACATCATTACGTGATTTCCCCCAGAGAAGACACCTGAATTTGTGGATGAAGGTTTAAACACCAATAACATAGTAAATAAAAAGTAAAACATGTCTTGCAGCTGCAGTGCTGTGAAACAAGTATGTTGGCCACACAACATCAGTGCAGAGCAAACACTGTGGGCCTCATCACTCAGAAAATGAAGGGTCATAATCCCTCCTGCTCCGGGGCAGCAAGAGAAACTGTGAGTGCAGAGGTCAAATCCACCTGTCAGTCCAAAGAGGGAGGGGCTGAAGCTGAAGGGAACCTTAAGAGGATATATTATATTATGATTATATTGTGATTATATTTCAGTGAAGCAATAATAAGTGATGACATACATCAATCAGCCACAACATTAAAACCACTGACAGTTGAAATATGAATAACATTGATCATCTCACTACAGTGCAGGGTACTGGGAAACCCTGGATCCTGGCATTCATGTGGATGCCAATTGACACAAATAATCTGCCCAAACACCCTTGCAGATCAAGTGTTCTTTCATTACTTTCATCAAAGTGTTTATTTAAACATCTGCAATCCACTCACAACTAGGAAACTCCATCTGCTGGGGAAGATCATTACGATGGAAAGCTTCAGAACAGTTTCTGAACACTGATATTTTTGACAGAATGTACATATCCCGTGGCCTCTTATATTACAAAAAGCTTCTATAATTATAAAATTTTTATCACTCAGCATAAGATGTTCCCCAGCAAAGAGGGACCCAGCATGCAAATGTAAAACCTTTATTAACTAGCTGTTAAACAGGCATTTATTTATATAAAAAGTTTCTTTAAACATTCCTCTTGGTCTATAAAAAGTTCTGGTAATTCAAAAGTGATGGCATGACTTTAAACGGCGATGATAAATGTGTTTTCAGCTGTCTCTGAGTACTTCATCCCCAAGCGCCGTCAGAATCCTCAGTGAGACGTGTGATTTGCGAGGCTGCTCTCCCATCATCTTCCTGCCACCTGTGAGCAGCTGGATGGTCAGGGAGCGTTTCACAGCTTTCTGTTCCTCCTCCTCAGTCTTTGATGCGTTCAGCTGCCTGTTACACCCAGGGGAAAACCACTTGGACAGAAATAAAATTAAATCTCTCTGTATGACTTTGTGCCAAGCCTTCAACAGAACTGTTATTTATTGTTATTCCTTTTTCATGTTTAGTTCACAAGTTGCCGAAAGGTGTGATGCTGCCTGCCAAAATATTGTTCTGGACATAGGCTATTAACACATTATTATTATTATTAGTAGTAGTAGTAGTAGTATTATCATCATAAGGCACCAAAAGGAAAGCCTGGACAACATCTGTTATCTGTATCATTTTTGTGAAAATCAGACTTGTTGGACAGAAGTCTTCAAAACTGTTTTAACAATATAAAGTGGAATTTTGTACAGGCCATCAAATCCTTCAACACAAACCTTACATTAAATCAGTGGAATCAACATGATTGTCTTTTAGAAGCAATCCAACATACAGTCTTTGCACAAATCATGGCAGGCTATCGTTTTTTTCTTTAGGAATCAATAGAAAATATGGTTTGTTCTAAAATTTCAGAAACAATAAATGCTACATTAGGTACACAGGTTCCCATATAACTTTCCCCTCGGCTTATTAAAAAGGCTCCAAGTTTGAGAATTTGACTAATATTAGTCATCTCACTCATTAATCTTGAGCTTGACTCGATTTCCCACCATTTATGACTTTGAATCCTTTTTTGCTTCTGATCCTTCATATTTCTTTACTAAACTTGATACATGCCATATCTGGATGACCACAAATACAGCACATATATTTGATTCTGAATATCAACTACTGTTTTTGATTGGTTACCAAATTGTTGAAAGATTTGCCTACACAAACTGCTTGCTGTTTCTGCAGTTCAATAGCTTTTTCACCAATGTAGCACAACAGTATAAACTAATTAACTGCCTTAATTCAGAATGATTTTATACTTGTTACAGCGGCGCCACCTGGACATCTGTTTGATCTCTTCATACAAGGAATCAAGAAAATGTATTTGTCCTTGTACAACACTGGGTCTGACAAAAACATTTTTTAAATAGAGCAGTAGGCTATATACAGTTATTTATATTCAAATATACCTTTACACATACACAGAGATGATAATATGGTCAAGTCCACCTCGTCTCGTCCTGCCGGAGTCCTGCGCTCTGTCGGCTCGGAACATGGTTCCATTGTCTCGTGCAACAGCTCGATCCGTGATGTTGTGGTGGAGACAAGTCTCGGTGAAGATGTGGACATTACAGTTTTCCGTTGCTTGGTCAGTGTGAGTCCCATTTCATCCATTTAATTTTCCTGCAACATGACATTAGCCAGGAGCAGCTTTAAGTCCAACCTGGGCTAGCATGGCTCCTATCCTGGTTGTCTTTCCTCTCCTCCCAGGGCGGTCCGGCTGGTCTGGCTGAACAGTCAAAAAGTAATTAAGTAAATTTGCTGCAGTTAATCCAAACCCTGCACCTCCTTCTCCAATGCCAATATGTGTATGCAAAAGTCAATCAATCAAAAAAAAATCTATAATACATGTTAGCAATTGTGCCACTATGTGGCCATTTGTTAAGCATTTCTGTTTTGGCTCATAATTCATCCATTCAACCACATGGAGACGAGGAAAAGTAATTTCCCTGAATACCATGGATCAAGTTGAGCCTTTTCAAACAAATTACCATCAGTACCACCAAGTTACACAACATAGTGGCGAAGGTGCCGGGGTGTGAGCACACCTGTAATTTCTTCAGAAATGTTAGGACGGGGTTATGCTGGAAAATAACTAGTTTGTATGATGTTCAACCACATGGAAAGGCAAAAGGGTTTAGACTTGTTCTGAATGGCCACACTCACAGGTGTGGTAAAACCCTACCGTCATACAGAGAGCAGAGGGTCGCGATAAATATGGGCATAACGGTGTACATATGCAGACCTTCTCTCCGGTAAGACTTTCACAGTGTTGCACTCGGTTGTTCGCGTTAAAAGTGAGAGAAATAGTAGTGTAGCAAATGAACAAAAGAATGTCACAGTAGACTGAAGCTGCCCCCTAATTCTGATGTTGGAAAGATGTGAACGGAGGGGGTTTCCAAAGTTATTCAACCATCTGAGGAGCACTTCTGAAGGAGCATATTGTCAGCATTACTTTTTCTAGGGGTTTTTTTTTCCTTGTACCTCCTCTTCTCAAAGACTTGGTACCTAGAATGCTGGTTTAGAACTCATCATGCATATTTATGAATATGGATATGGTTGTGCTTTTAGCATAAATTACTGCTGCTTTAGTTGGCTGAAGAGCTCTGCTTCCTCTACCTGCTTCATACAGAGCTGGATGGTGTTGAGTCAGTCAGTGTGTTCACCAAGCAGCTGGTACCACGGAGGACAAACAGGGACCGGCAAGAGAAGGCCAAAGGCCACTGGATGGGCCAGGGGCCACAAAAACCTCAAGAATCCTGACTCTGGCATGATAGAGCAACAGCGTAGACATCTTTTTTTTTAGTTGGTGTAGAAGAAGAAAGGGTTATGCTGAATCATGGATTTCTCTGAATTTAAGGATTTTATCTTTTTTTTGGCTTGTGCCAGTTATTATACCTCTCCCCTCCTTTCCATTTTTATAATTTTGTTGTTTTTCTTCCTTCAGAAGGAGCCATTTGCTGTCACTCAATCCTGTCCACAACCTCAGCAGTCCTGGAAATCACCTATGGTAAACAATCCATCACAGAAAACATGACAGTTTATGGGTTCTGTCCGTGTTTTATCATTCTTCCTCTGCTATATCAGCGCTACATTACGATATTCTCTGCTTAATGTCATCTCACACCCGCTAGAAAGACCTGGAGGCCTCCTGGAGGAAATAATCACTCAAAAGCTTGTTGCCCTACAAACATTACTGTAACATCCATGTCCTCCTGTGGGACAATAAGTTGGACATGAAAGCCTGGGCTTGTCAATGATATAAAAACTTCCTAAATGATTGAGGGAAAAGAAATTAGAATAAATACAGCAGGAATGTGTTTCTTCATCCTCTGCATGTTCCCTTTATTTTCTCCCTTGTTTCGGGTTTTTATTTTATTTTTAAGGGACAAATTATCTTTGACCCCGCAGGCTGATTTATTTCAGAGAAGTTTTTCACAATGGGATCTCTCATTGCACACTGGAGTATTTACCAATGCAGAGATGAAATAGTCTCCCTCCGTCTCTGCCTCTCTTTTTTCCCGCGCCTGGTCTGGATTGATTTAACTGTACTATTTCAATTGTCTCTGCAGCAGCAGATGTTGGCCATATTGAAATTGAACTTGGAGATGGGTCTTTTCATGTTTCACTCATTGTATGGCTGCGAAGTACAGTAGTGTTTGCAGATATATTTTGTGTTTTATATAACTTTAAAGGGGCACTCCACCGATTCAGAAGGTCCGTTTAGTAAAGCTCTGTTTAACTATTTATAACTTTTTTTAACTAAACTATTCTTTTGCCTGCTTCGGCTTGAGGTTTGTTTTTTGTATCATTCTGGCACTCTCTCCCCTCACACATGCCCACTCATAATTTCCTGCTGTTATTGCCCGGGAATGTCAATTGGGATATCAGCTGTTCTAATCTATCTGAT
This sequence comes from Hollardia meadi, assembly GCA_037974645.1. NCBI lineage: Eukaryota > Metazoa > Chordata > Actinopteri > Tetraodontiformes > Triacanthodidae > Hollardia > Hollardia meadi. The sequence continues at coordinate 35,284 of JBBPCS010000946.1, read as the reverse complement.
CGTACAGCAACAAACCTTCCTCATTATCATCATCATCTTGCTGCTTTCCTTTTTAAATACTTCTCTCCATCTCTGCCTTTATTCTGTTCATGCTGCTGTTCTGCGTGCCCCTCCACCTCCCCGTCACCGCCCAGTCTTCACTGATTCACCAGCTTCATCATTTCATCAGCAGAGTCAGCAGAGTCATCACCAACCACCACCGGAGTCTGGACTCCATGCATGGATTTATCCTGCTGCTCAGGTCAGGTGCCCCTCGATCACAAAGTCCCCCTGTTGAGTCCTCGCATCAAAGACTTTCTGATAAGACTTAATTATCACATATCATCTGCTGTGATAAACAATTATTTCTTCTTCATTCACTTGTCTCTCCTGATTAAACTTCTGATGAAAAATACTACTACAGTTGTAATACATACCTGTCAACATCAGACACCTGGTTGAAAGTGAAGTGCTGTGAACATCCCTGCTTTATAGAAATGAAAGCACAAAAGGGCATACAAATTCAGATGTAAAAATGTGTTTTAAAAATGGATGTATGCAACAAAAAAAAAAGTACGGGTACGTCTCCTCCATTTGGTGAGATGCAAAAACTTGAAGCCTTTTTGACAGGTTGTCCATCCCTCTCACGTTCATCCATCCTTGAATCCTCGTGCCGCTGTTCTTCTTCTTTTATTGGCAGGAGCTGCTTGATTAAATGACTTCTCGTCACAAGATGTTACAGCTAATGTTCTACATACTGCCACCTGCTTATGGAGTGGAATGTAGCAAACACATTGAAAAGACCCAGCAGTTATGCCTGCTGTCAATGTTCCTGCCAACTTTTATTTATGTATTTTTTTTAGAAGTGAAGGTTAAAAATACGGGAGATTAACAGGGAAATATTTAAGAGGGAAGACATTGGGAGAGGAGAGTAAAATGCGGCATAATCCCAGGAAAAACAGGAGTCTGGACAGGTATGGTTGCATGCCGTCTTCTGTGACTCTGGAGGAGGTTTTGGAAGTCTGACACAATAACTCCTTGTGATGTCATAGGTCATGTCAAAACAGGCTATTGAGCTGTATTATGGGAATTGTAGGATTGAGTGTTTTTCAAGCCTGCCCCATATAAGTGGCTGAAAGTTAGGATATCTCAGCTTCAGATTTTGACCATTGCTTTTTTTCCTTTTTTTTTTTACCTGTCTCACATTTCTCCCAAGTGTATGGAAATGAAACACTAAATCAGTGGAGTGCTCCTTTAACTGCATGATGTACTGTATGGCAACTGGTTCAAAAGAAAGATGCTAAGGAGGCCAGAAAATCAAGTAAATATATACTCTTTGCTGTTTCGGTTCATTCTTACACTCTCATCTGCATTGTTTCAGGCCACAGCAAGCATTTTCTTATCATTGAAAAAGCTCTAAAAAGCCACTATAAGCGACCAGCACTAAACAGCTGTTTAAGTTTTTACCATCAACTTAGAACATGATAACATGTCAGTGTTGTGGTTACAACTAATGCCAGTTTAAGTGATGTAGAAATCATCTTCATGCTGCCTGACATTAAATGGAAATGGATGTCTTGCGCATCATTTTCTACACATTTCCCTAAAGGTCAGCCTGACATATTTGATATGTCTAACAATTTTGTGATCTCTACTATTATTCCAGACAAAATCCTGTGGTGTTTGAGCAAACTTAGCGACATACCCACCAGTATGTCAGAAGAAATAAAGAGTTTAAACTTAGATGATAGCTAACACGTCAGTAAAAACACATTGCTGTTGCTGTCAGGAATCTAAGTCATTAACTCCTCTGGCCTGATATACAGAAATAAAGAATAAACAGGTAAACTATTAACATCCCATAACTCAGTATGAGTTTTCTGCTCATTGTGCGCCACTCCCTTCTCATTCCGCCTTTTACAACACAACACAAACATCCACGGGGAGACATGAAAAAAGAGGCAAACAGAAAACAGCGCAGTCACCCAGTTCCTCAGAAAACAGCCTTAATCAGAAACAGAGACAGCAACTTTGAAATGTTCCCACGCACATTCATCTGCTCTGACATGTTAGGGACACAGCCTTTATCATCAGGCTTAATGCAAAAAGCATGTTAGAAAAGCCAGCGTTTTAAAAAGAGAATAACAAGCTTCAGCATTTACAGGGAAAATCATAATCACATTGCGCTCTGACAGAGTTTGGTTTTTTTAATGAGATAATACCAACACTCCCTATAGGAAACAAGTTTTTGACTGGCTTTACTGTCCCATTGAGCCTTTTCAAATCAAAGCAGTCTTATTTCCACCTTTCGTGCACCACATTCCTGCAGCAACACAAAGCGGGTGCAGCGATGCTTTGATTAGCCACACAGGACAACGCAGGGGTCAGCACACCAGAACAAGCCTCCCAGTTTTATCTCCCTGCCTCCAGCCTCTCCTCTATACAGCCCTCTTATTAATACCCCTTCCGGGCTTCTTGCAAATCCCATCAGTCTGTTTGTCCGGATCTCGCTCTGCGGCTTTTCCAGATCCAGAGAATAGAAGGAATTGAGAGAGAGAGAGAGGAGGTACTGGAGTCACTCTCCCAGAGCATGGATCCAGGATTAGAGGAAAAAGAGCAAATACCATTGAGTGTATAGAGGGAGGCAGCCATGACGGTTAAGACGACAGACAATAGAAATTAATTAGAACTTCCTCAGTGAAGGATTACTCTACTGATTAAGGACTGGAGGATTATTGGATAAGCACATGAAATACTGTTTTTGTGTACACCTTCCTTCACTCTCATTTGTTTCTATATAGAAAGCATGGATGTAAACTTTACACTGCAAAAAATATTTTTTATATTTTTAATTTTTTTGAGTTGACTGAAACATAACAATACATAAGTCCATTTTTATTGCGTCACCTTTTATCTGTAAGCGCCTTGAAGAAAAAAAGTAAAGAAAATATTCATGAGTTCAAATGTGAGAATTTAATGCTTTTCTCTGTAAATTGCAGGAAACAACAAATATGTCTTAAATCTGATTGACAAATTAATCAGTAATGAAGATATTAATTGGTTGCAGCTCTAATTCTGTTTCAGCTTGTTCCGGATCTTCATTCAAGATATGTAATGATATCATGTATCAATTTTGATGTTTTTTTAAAATGTTTCTAAACTGTCCATGAGTATGACAATGTTATCAGAGTGCAATGATAAATCTGTGGAGTACACCTTTAAGAACAACTTGTACTTCAGCTAATCATGTTAACAAATGTCTCCTGACCTATCTATTCTATCTAATCTGTCTTTGTAAACTTTACAAAGTAAAAGTGGAGCTTTAACAGGGTCTCTTTCTTCTTAATTTAAGGCAGAATATATGGTGTCATAAAAGGAAAAAGTAGGTTTGGTGGTTTTGTGCAGATATGATCACTGTGTAAAGGCAAAGTTGGCTCATTGTCAGAGTGGCTGAGTGGATGAATGAAGAGGAGCTGGAGACTCTCGCCTCAGGGTCAACAGATCAGAGACACGACAGCAAAGAACCACAAGTTGAAAAGAGACATAAACTCAAGGCCAAGGTCTGTCTGTCTGTCTCTTTCTCTCTCTCTCTCTCTCTCTCTCTCTCTCACACACACACACACACACACACACACACATACACACAAAGCACAACAGGTGTTAGGGAGGTGAAGCTTTGTTGTTGTTCCCCCTCCAGGCAGGAAGGCTATGATGAGAAGGTGCATAATTTGAGAGTCTAAGTCAAGAAAAATGTGGAGCATTCATCATGAATGATAACAAGCAGGATGTTTGACACAAATGAAACGAGTGAAAACTCAACAGTCAAGGTTCAGAGTGGTCCTACAACATCACCCCTAATTAATCTCAAATAACACAAGATTTTATAATTCTGAATTGATCACCCCTTCACTATTTTCCCAATATCCTAATTTCCCAATGTGACAGCAGCTGCTTATTTGGGAACAAGAGTGAGTACAATAACTCTTACATTCTACCATGTTTGTGTGGATGTACAGCTGATTCAGTGTCTAATTCTGGCTTTTTGATTGTGTCCTAAAGACTATTACCTTTCAAAGATACCAGAATCCAGACTGCAGCTAAAACAGTTCAACAATAGTAACCATTTTATTTGGGAGTTTGTGTTTTGGGACTAATATAACCAAAAAATACTGGTTATATTAGGATATAATTGTTAATTTGCGACCTGGTCACATTTAAGGTTAGTTCTTAAAATACTTTGGAACATCCTGATAACTCTTTTGGTTTGGGATCATGAATTTACAAGACATTTCTATTTGGAAATAATAAGGTGGAAAAAGATCTTTCTAAAAAAACACAAAGAAACTGTTTACCCTATGAGAGGTATGAGTAAGAGTTGATGCTGCTTTGCAAGTTTGCATTAATGGTGGAACTAAAGTTATTTCAATTCATTTTAAGATATTTTAGGACTCCAAACATCTCCTGTTCCAACAGTTGACGAACACACCTTCCGCACATGGGCGATTTTTTGCAGTGTGCACCTAACGGGAGAAAACTTCAACACATGCTCCACGCCCATAAAATCTCTACAGAGGCGGAGGGGTTCTGGGTTCAGTACAAACACTCCTCCAGGACGCATGGGGGACGCGCGTAAAAGCAACCGTGCTGCTTCATTTCTACAGTTAACGACAGCGTTTTAACATCTCCAGGAGAGAGTCTGGACTTTCCTGCGTTTTCTAGCTGCGAGTCTTTGTTTTGAACCTCTGGTACTGCACGCGGGGTTTTATTCTCTCTATCGAAGCTCTGGTGTGTTTCCTATGATGCTCGAAGATCACAGGAGTGTTTCCTCCGCCGTCTGGATACACAGTGTGAGGATTTGTGTCGGAATAAACAAGGACGCTGCGTAAAGGAAACCCTGAGCTCCCCAGTGTGACCAGTGAAGGCTCGTCTCAGTCCCCCCCGAAGTGCGGAATGGGGCCGTCATCTGCACTGCTTCTCGTCGCTTTATTGGGTAAGAAACTTTTACGAGAGTTTACCTTGATCTGTGTAGCGCAGCAAGTGTGGAGGTCTGTGGGACTCCGTGCTTCCAAAATGAGTGAAAAGCATACAAACAAACAAAAGCAAACAAAATACTAATACAGCCAAATTCCAGTAGATTTTTAAATGTTTTCTGCTTCTTCAGTGAAGCATAAATGTCAGGTAGCAGCCTGACTCTTCACCTTAGCACACCTGTTTACCCTCATGGCTGTGTGCTTGTGTCTGTGTGCCCAACTAATAATATTTTCTGGCTAAGTTATCCCTTATGCCACAGTGATGAACAATGGTTGAAGGCTAAAAGGCAATAAAAAGCATCCCTGAGGCTGCTGGGTAGATGAAAGCACTGGGCGAGTTAAGAGCCACTTAAACCATCTATTCCTGATGAAAACCCTGTCTGAGCAGCAGAGGATTATGGGACAGCAGTTGACCCAATCCATCTGCTGCCAGTGACAGAGGAAGGCAACATTTGGCTGCAACTTCAAATGACCGGGTTGAGATAAAACGATATTTTGGAGTCCACTTATCCTCGAGTGTGTTTGAGTGGATCTAACGTTCAATTAAGTGGTGTATTATTGCAGCCTTTCTTAGTGGCAATGAAAATGCACTGTCAGCCTAGATTAGTGTGTGCTGTAGATTTACTGGGGGAGAAACCCTCAGAGAGCTAAAAAGCAAAGCTTAAAAAAGACACATGCACGGAAAGAACCACGGAGCTGCTCATACTCCATCTTTACACCGTTATGAATCTAATAAGACTTCTGCTCAGCCTCAACAGAGTCTTTTAGTTTTATTACGTCTGTAAATATCTGCAAATGGACGATGACCAAAGTGTTTGCTCAAGTAACTTATCCTACAACTTTTTATGTTCATCTTGATGTTGACTTATTTTTCTGGCAAAATCACATTTTGGTCAGTGACAGGACCGGAAAACTTGTAGCAAATAAAACACTTCATAAAAAATAAAATGTAACCATTTTAATCACAATTATGAGATCTCAATTTTTAGTTTAGATATTTGCATACATACTGTATATACATGCATATATATGTGCAGCTATATGTTATTCTAAAATACACAAAACATAAATGCATGGGTTTTTAAAAATGATTGTGCTAGTGAGATTTTAAAAAGAAAACCCAAGTGGGCTATAAAGGTATCTCAAAAAATAAATAAAACAATCTTCAACATATTCCAATGCCAACAAAAGAAAAGTGATGTCAGCCTACTGATATATCAGTTGGGCTCCGTTACAACCACCAATTAGTAGCATGTTTCAGATGTCGGGCAATCAATACGTTTTGATGTTTTTAAAGAAACTTGAGACAACTAACAGAAATACAAAGATGACAAGTAGTATCTGCTGAGGCATCATTCAGAAAATTGGCAAAATGATTAAATCTAGGGAAACAGTCTTAGAAATCATGTGAACACAAGTTTGACAAACCGCAGCAGAAAGAAAGGAGGGTCAAAAATTTGAATAAACAAACAGGGGAAAGATGGAGGAAAGACGGGAGATAGAAATGATGCTAAGTGCCATGCAGCCCAGTATGTCCTACCTCTGTATCAGCAGGATTTAAGTGGTCAGTTACTCAGTAGTGGAGAAAGAAGTCATTCATAGTGAAGAATGGACCCTTGACAAAACAGTAGGGCTGAAACGATTCCTCAAAGAAAATCATCGCTTTGTTTAATCCATACAACTATATGCAGCACACTGTGTTCCACATGGATGATTATTACTGATATTATTACTGACGCAGGATATAAAGTGATGGTGTGGATTGCAAGAGTCAGGAGAGCCAGGTCAGAGAAAACAACAGAAAGTGTCCAAAGTTTGGGATTGTTTCAAGCTGAAACAATGTCGACCCCGTCTCTACTGTAAAACCAAACTAGCCGACCACCATAGCATGACGTCATGCTTAGCCTACAGCATCTCAGCAGAAATCATCCAGTCTACACATCCAGCTCACACAGGGCGGACCTGACAGAAGGTAACGTTAACGTTAGCACTTACAGGTAAATCTATATGATTGCTGGTTGAGATGAAGGCTGGTACGTTATGGCTACATGTAATGGCTAATTAAGAACGTAAATCATTACAGTGGCTAGTATGATGTCCCAAATTTGGCTAAGGTTTGCTCAAGAAAATAACCACAGACAATAAAATGCTGCTGTACATTTTAAGAAAGGCTGAGCTTCATTCATGTTATTATTATGATAGTTACATTGTACACACACAGTTCCCTCACAGCGAAGCATAAATACAACAGAAAACAAAATATCAGGTAGTGTAAATGGCAATTGAAGCCTAAAATGCACCAATCACAATACAGCAGGTAACGCTATATTCAGTTTACGTGATTGCAGGGAGTAGGGTCAGCAGGTGGCTGTTTTGACACGTTTCTATTTCTCAACTAAAAAGGTTACTCACAAATCCACACGGAGTCTGAAGAATATAATTTGTTGGCTTGACTTGTGTCTCCAAGCAGCCATAAATAATCCTTTTTGCGAAACAAAAGTGTTTCACAAAGTAGAATCTTTCTGCAGAACAAAAAATATTTCCAAAGGAGCATCCAAAAAAATGTATTCCACAAAAGGTCATCAAAATAGTCCAAATGAACGGTCAAAAGAGCTGTTTCGAGCCAAACCTCCTTCCTTCACCGACTGCTGACTAATCAGCTTTTTTATCTGACTCCTCAGTCACAACACTAGGAGGCGCACTTTACCACAAAAGCCTTGCACATCAAACAAAAACAACAACAAATGTACAACTAGTAAATATCTATCATGTATCAACAACAAAATATGTCATGATGAATTTGGCTCTTATATTCTGAATCTACTGTTAGTTCTTAACTGGCTAATGTACATTTATTTACTATGTTGAAGAGTTGCCCTACACCTGCTGACCCTACTCACTGCAATCAATGGACAATTAATTGTTAATTTTAAGGGACGTGTCTTATTTTGTCTTTTGTATATTTACTATTGCTTTTTAAAGTATTTCTTATCTGAATACTCGATAACTCGTTGGGTGGAATAATTGGTAGAACACTCGATTACTAAAATAATCGACAGCTGCAGCTCTACAGTCTCACGTCAAGGTCTATTTAGTAGCTGTTGTCAGGCTTTCAGTTACATCCCATGATCTTCGTCAACAGAGAGATTTTGTCATGGAACTGTAGATGTTCAAACTTCTGACCACTTGGTCCATGTTAAAATTTGAGCTTCAAAATTCTCTTGACCTTGGACACTGACGGCTCTAGAAAAGCTCAGCGGCTCCAGAAAAGCTGCTAAATGGATTTTGAAATGAGACTGAATAGACACTAAGTGTGAAATTAAATGCCGTTAAATGTGGTACAGACGTTCATGATCCACAGAGGATGGATCCCAGAGACTTTGGTGATACTCTGATTTTTCCATCATGAGGTTTTTTTACTTTTAGTCTTCATGCACAGCAGTTGAATGAATTGCCAAGATATTTATTCAGACATTCATATCCCCCACAGGGTTAACTAATCATAACTTTGGCGATCTCTAAGTCATCATCAGATCAGAATTTGAACTTGTCCAGTCCTTGGATTATGACCAAATACCTTCAAAATTATTCCCATTAGCCTCAGCTGAACTTTGTTAGCATTGTCCCTGTGTGCACATTTGCATGCTGATGTTAACATTTAGCTGACATCCACATGATGAATATGCTAAAGCTTCACAGAACTTCTAGCATGCCTGTGAACTAATTATTTGGTACTTTTTGTGTTTGCTTGTTTGAGTAGCCTATGTTTGTTTTAAAAACAGGGATAAGGAAAAACATTGTTTTTCCTTATCCCGTTCGGCTCATATCTGCTCTTTTCTTTGACGAGAACAGTAACTGAGGTTAACTAACCCCCCCAAAAAACCCATTTTATGACCTTACATCATGCTGAATGTCAAATTTGAATCTGCTAAAGCTCATAAGTTACAGCTGTCAAATAAATGTGCATTGGATTACACACCTATTGAAATGGATGTAGAAAGTATTTCATAATAAAAAATACTCAAGTACCTTCTCATGTGTTATTTTCTGTTATCCAGTTCAAGTCTAACAATGTCACAGCCAAATGATAACACAAATAACAGTCCTCCTTTGTTAGTCTGGTCTCTGCTTTGCCACTTTTTTGGGGGGGGATTTTTCTCCTCCCATAAACGATGTGGAGACTCTCTGCTTGTCAGGGTTCCCGGTGCTGTTACCTCACCAGTGGGATCGGGCCAACTGGAAATGTTCTCTGTGGTTTAGGGTTCTAGGAGTTTAGCGGGCGCTTTGATTTAGATAGAGAGAAACAGTTTTGGAAAACAGCAGTGAGTGACCCGAGAGGATTCGGGTCCAGCCGCACTGATTGTTGTCGTAATGAGGGGAGAGTTATGAAAATTATTGGAAGAAACTCACCACCACTCACACATTCAACTTTCATTTAATGTGTGTGTGTATGTATGAGTCGTATGACGCATCTGCTTAAAAAGTAATTTTACAAACGGGCTACACAGATCTCTTTTTAATCATTTCCTCATTTATTTCCCTGCAAGCATGTTTTCCATTTTGAGTTCTTGTTTGGCTTTGGTGTAATAAAACCCTCTGTAAAAAAAAAAATTAACTCTGTTTAAAATTACTCTAAATAAGGCTCATGTTTATTTCTAACTGCAATATTTTCACAAAGCCAAATGAATCTTAAACAAGTTTGATGTGGTTGACTCCGTATCAGGTGTGTCACTGCTGCACAATTACACTTTCAACCTCAAAGTGTTGCATTTCACATCTCACCAAGTCTCCGTTTTTAAATTCACACACTCACGCACACACTTACTGGTAGCTTCTGCTCTGATCATTGTGAAAACAAGCAGTTTGCAGCCAACCAGAGTCTTTCCTCTGTCCAGGCCTGACTGCAGGTGCAAAACAAAAAGGCACACACAGAGTGCAGCAAACCGTCAAGCCTTTTCTTTGACTTTTAACACAACTCCAGCCAGCAGAGCAGCGTTACTAATGCCACCAGCTGAGTCGGTGGATCCAGTCTCCCCGCTGTCCAGCGTTTCCACTGAGCAACTCTGTGATGCGGTGATTTACACACAAGCCTCGGCTAACGCACACAGTTGCCACCTTGCTGGGTGTAAAACAACTAGATGGAGCTTTGTTCCTCGTGGAGCTTTTTCTTTTAATCAGAAAAGCACAGAGGCAACCGCAGAGGCATTCCAATGCGTTAAATGATATTACCAGGCAAGTCAGGTCCAATACAAAGAATTTAAGGCAAAGTCTTAATATTTCAAGGTAAATTTTTTTAGATGATATTTGGAGTATTATAAGGAATAAATCCTGGCTGGAATGTGAGCTTGAAGGCTTTTCTTTGGCTGCAGGCTTTGAAACTGCTTTCATTTCCGATATTTTATCCCCTTAAGCTCAGCCCATTGTTGAAGGTATTATTATTTCTTGTGGTGCATCAAGGGCACACGGACAGGGTGGAAACTGAGAGTTTCAGTTCTTAAACTTGGACTTGAGCTTTGCCTTTTATCGCATGTTCAGCTAATATTAAGCTCTATAGACTCCACTGACACCAGGTGTTGCAGGTCACTCATAAAGCCCTGTAATCCCAAGGTGATGACATGAGTTAAAATGACTAAATAAAACCTTCTGAAGACTTGAAAGAGGCCTGACTGATTGAACAGGCAGAGTGGAAGCATGAGCCAAACTTCAAACCAACACCACAGCTCTTTTTCTATTTGATCTAAGTGTCTTATTAGTTGCCTTAAAAGCAGTTGTGTTTCATGTATCAGGACTTAAAGATCTAAAAGAAAAGAGTTCTGCCAAATGAAACTCATTCTTTAGTGCTTTATTGAACCTCAATGAGGCAAATGTCTGAGGTCCAAACATCACCGGATTGGCATGTACGGCATCAATTTGGTGTTTAAGTCTATTGTGCCTGTCTTTACATTTCTTTAATCAAGTAGCTATTCAGGATTTCAGTGTCATAACACTTAATTACTCAAACAAAACAGTTTGAATCCTGAAAAGTAAATGACTAATAGTTGAATCTCACCTGAGCTGAACCTTTGGTGTCCTTACTGTTCCCACAGGCTGGGCTGAAGCTTCCTCTCTTCACTACTCAGACGGTCGGTCCAGCCGGCTCTCCCTGGAGAAAACCTTCGGCCGGTTGGTACAAGATTCCCAGTGCCAACACATGTTAAAGCACCTCCACAATGGAGCCCGAATCACTGTGCAGATGCCTCCAAACGTAGAGGGTCACTGGGTCTCTACCAGGTAAACAACTATGTACTTATTTTGTTTTGCCAAAAAAAAAATCGAATGCGGGTATGTTTAAACAAGGGCATTAAAACATTACATGTATCCGATAATAGTTTAGATGATATGTTATTGGGGCACTTCCTGTCATAGATGTGTTTTTGCATGTTCTGTTTGTAACAACACTGCAAACATTTAAAAAACAAAAACAAAAAAACATGCTCAAGTAGTTATTACTGTAACTGTTATGCCTTTACAGTAATAAAAAAATCAACTCAGACCAGCTTCCTGTCCTGTGTCACGTTGTTTCACAATATTCCTGTTAGCTTTTTGTCTTCTAATTTAACAAAAAAAAAAAATCCATAGCTTGTAAAAACAATGCTTTGCATCAGCAAAATCATAAATATTGAATTTCTGAGTTTCCTTGAATGCAGCGAGTTTTCAATTAATTTCTGGCAGCTGCATTACAACACAAACATAACTTGACTTTGACCCCAAAAAAGTGCTCTAAAATTTCTTTCAAGCAAGTTTTCAAGTCTCTGCAAATGTTCTCACTATACTGGGATGAACTAAAACCAATGGCTGCCTGGAAGGTAGAAACCAAAACAGTATTTGTATAAGTGATTGGTATACTACAATGGAGTAAAACATGAAAACCACCACAATGGCCCTGTAGGTCACTCTGCTCATAGTGCATGTTCTCTGCACCATAATTCAATTAATAGTTTTCTGCCAAAGAAGACCTCCTTGAAGAACTTATTTTCAGTATCAGTATTTAAACAGCAGCCTGCCTGAAATATACTGTGTAAACACAAGCAATACCCAAGAAACAAAAAATTAGAAAAAGTCTAAAATACTTAACAACTTAAAACTTCTTGCTATTTATTTAAATATTTTTCTACAAGTATTCTTGCATTGAGTTTGTCTGAAACCTCCTGTTTTCTGTTGCAGCTGTGAGGTGAGACCAGGACCGGAGTTCCTGACGCGCTCCTACAGTTTCTTCTCCAACAACACCTTCCAGGCTCACCAGTTCTACTATGAGGACAACCACTGCACCAAACCCACCTACACTCTGGTGATCCGGGGTCGTTTGCGCTTACGCCAGGCCTCCTGGATCATCCGTGGCGGCACAGAGGCGGAGTACCACCTCCACCGCGTTCAAATGGTTTGTCACACCGCCGCCGTGGCCAAAGAGCTCAGCCAGAGGTTCAACCGCAGCTGCAGAGCGGCCGTGAAGGGCCCCTGGGAGCCCAATGTGATCTACGAGCTGTGGAGCGAGGAGGGTGGCTTCGACTGCTCCAGGGAGCTCAACTTTGCTATGCATGAGCTGCAGCTGCTGAGGGTGGAGAAGCAGTATCTGCATCACAACCTGGACCACCTGGTGGAGGAGCTGTTTCTAGGAGACATCCACACCGAGCCGTCCCAGAGGCTGTACTACAAGCCATCCAGCTACCAGATGGCCCTGCAAAACGCCAAGGTACGTCTCTGATGAGGGACGAGCTTAGAGGGATGAGTGGGAGATATGGCTGCAGAGTCTCCATACAACAAATACGTCAGTTTATTTAGGGCTGCTATAATTCTGTAGATGACAAGTTCCTCTCCAAAGGGAACATAAGACAATTCTATGTAGCTCAGAAATTGATTACCAGAGAAGGAATAAAAAAAATAAATAAAAAACAGAATTCTGCAGCACAAAGTACGGATTGTTGCCATGCCATAAGAAAAAAACCCAAACAGATCAGTATCACATTATAACGTGAAAAGTTTATTATAATGTGATGTGTTTCAGGTTGTAACGATATTTTCATGTTATTATGACATACAAACCTAACACATTATAACAAACAATGTAAAGACAATGTAAAAATGTACTATTTATCTTGTTATAATGTGAAAACGTTTACGTTATAATGTGATAACTTATGGTTTTAACATAAAGTTTTATATTATAACTTCATGTTATATTGCTATAACGTGAAACTGTTTGAATGAGAATTTGTCTGCAGAGAACAATTGAGGAATATGGCTCATTTACACGATTTGTTCTTGTTCCATGCATGAGAGGCACTCTTCTGATACACCACGATTTCGTAGAAATCTCAAAAGTGGGGTATCCATGTTTTCAGCCATGGTGGTGCCAGTTGATTCAAGGGCCAAATGCCAGTTCACAACCAAAGTTGCAACATGTCAGGGGAGTCCACCTCTGCCAGAGTTATCACGTTATAACATGAAAATTCCCATTATCATAAGATAAATAATAGATTGTTATGACAAAAGTTTCTTGTTATAATGTGAAAAACATCAAGTTCTAATAATAAACTTTTTACGTTATAACGTGATACTGATCCCTTTTTCTTTTTCTCACGTGGCAGCAATACACTGCCGTAACAAAGTATGTTGGGGTTTTTTTTACTCCTTCTTCACTTTTTACTTTTTTAGCCACGCTAAGCAATGTGGTGCTAGGGATAGCTGCTTTGGTTTAGATTAAATATCTCATCAGTATCTCATGAAGGTTCTCCGACGATGAATCCTACTGGCTTTGGTGATTCTGACTTTTCCACGATGCTGACATTTGCCATTTTGATTGAAATATCTCAACAACTACAAGATTCAGGCAGGATTTTCCATGAAATTGGGTACACATTCAAGACATTCATGCCCCCCATCAGGATGGCAAAAATCAATCTTTAATCTGAATCTTGAAAATGAATCTTGAGTTAGACATTATGCCACCTGTGACAAGGCGGTGCAGTGGAATGTATTTTGCAACCTTTTAATAAAGAGAACATCTGAATTAATACTGTTATCTGTTGAGGTCTTGAGTAGATTTTGTTTGTTTTTTTTATTCCAAAATTAAAAGTCCATGTCTCGGTACACTGCAGATCTTATCACGTTTAACCTTGGGGAGGGTTGCAGACAGATTTAGCAGTACGAGTGCAGCAAATGGAATGAGAACTCTTCCCATCCTTGAACAGTGTGTTTTGTGTTCGTTGGAATGCACAACCATGCTGGAGGTAGAGATTTGTTTTCTGTCCTGAGCACGCAGCTCGGTGCAGAACCTTTGCTGAACTCGACTCCCACTGTGTCGACCCTCCACACCACAAAGACCACACACACCAGAAATCGCATCAACTGATCCTTAGGACCCGTTCTTGTATGCACTTTGATCGTAAACGTAGCCTACGCACGGCTGAGGAGACCTGGGTAAAATAGTATTTGAAACTATGTGTTCACATTTTTGCTAATGAGGTGTCAGAGTGGTGGATTGATCAGAAAAAAACAATGTATGCTAAATGTGTGTATAATGCTTGAATGTCAAGTTTTTGTAATTTCCTGACAACTTGTGATACAATCTGTCACTTGTTAGTGGCAAGAACCAGTCATCCAAGACAAATACTGTTAATCCAAATTCTGATTTGGGATCAGTGCGCATGTCAACAGTCCTGCCCTTATATGCTAAACATTTGCACTGGTAGAAACTATGTGCATACTGAGTTTGTCTCTCAAATCTAGCGTCAAGAAAGAACCTTTTCTTTGCTCCACCGTGCTTACAGGATGTAATTTCTCTATTTATACTGCTGAACAGCAGTTTCCCTGCTGAGTGAAACCCTAGAGTGATGTTTTCACTGTCACACTCTACAGAGATTACAATGAAATCCTGTTCGGGTCCGCTGTCTAAATAAACATCCATTTGTACGGGGATGATGGGGCTTGGTGTTGCTGATCAGAATGTCAACAGAGTGAGGGGTGAGGAGCTGTGATCAGACAAGCTCCCTGTGGCGCTGTAATGACCAGAGCTGCTCTCCTTAAGCCCCTCTGGCCCACGTGAAACCCAGCCTATCTCTGGGAGCGATCAACATGTGGTATTCCTAGAATTTAGAATCATGCAGCCATATGAATTATTCCAATGAGCACATACCAGGTCTGATTTCATGCATGCCTGAGGCTCAAAGTGTTGCATGTGCTCTTTTTCTCCTCAATATTTTCTGAATAGAAAGGAAGACTGGGTGTTGGGCGAGCTGTGTTTCACTTTAAGGTGCACTGCCAAAGTTACAGTAGCAGTCAAACATAATTACAGCATTGCTTCTAAAGGGTCTAGCTATGCATGATTACTTGCCAGGATTTTGAGAGATCTTGCTTTTCTGCTGCCACCGCAATAAAATAGAGGTGAATGGATGGTTGTGGTGCTTATAGCTTTGAAATATCTATTTCTATTGTCCCCAGGTACTGTTGATAATCCACTGATAATATTTCACTGGGACTATGTCTCTGCAGAAAATCGTTCCAATATAAACTGTTAACATTGTGTTCTTTGGATTAACTCTAACCAGTAACCAGGACATTTCTGGAGACATGCTGGTCTTGAAATTTTGTCAAGGATGCACCAATCAATATCTCT
>JBBPCS010000946.1:0-19614 GCA_037974645.1 Hollardia meadi | reverse complement strand
TTTTTTTTTAAAAAAAAAAAAAAAAAAAAAAAAAAAGGTTGAATAAATGTTTACTTTATAAAGGTTAGGGTTGTTCTGGTAATGATATACGTTATCACTCAACTCTGCAGTTTCCCTTAGCTACACAGAGCATTATATTATGCCTCCATGCCAGCGATAGCCATGGCCAGAGGCTTTATGTGTTCTGGTTGTCCCATTCTCGTGAACACAATATCTCAGGAACACCTTGAGGGAATTTATTCAAATTTGGCTCAACTGTCCACTTGGACTCACAAAAAAATTATTTTTTGGGGCTCAAATCTCAAGGTCTAAATGAATTTGCTAATTGGCACAAAATTTCAAACAAATGATGTGATGACATTTGATATCCCAAAGGTCAACTTCACTGTGACATCATAATGTTCTTCAAAAACACTTTTCTTGCCAATATTCAACACCATAACTCAGGACCAGTAAGGCAGATTGTGATCATATTTCACATTTGGTCAGATACTGAATTTGTGACCCTAATCTTGGGTGCCCACCTTGAAACTGTGCTGGTTGTATAGATCTTCTGTGCTGCCTGAACGTGTGTGAGGCATCCATGTTTTAGAATTTGTGGCTTCTTTGCAGCAACTTTCATATTTGAGGCATTGTAGTCTGACTCTTGACTGGTGCACGGTGGCCTACAGCCACAAGGTGGTCATTTTAGTGGTCTTTCAGCAGACTGGTTTGGTTTTACAACCAGCAGCCTTACTGTTTTAATTCACTCTCACTCTTTGTTCAACCTTGTCTACAGCTGCAGCGAACGGCAGAGAAAGTTGGCGACTAGCTGAACATACTTGAGCATTTAGAAGCTAAAAAGACCAGTATATTTCACTCAGGAGTTGGTTGAGACCAAAACAGAGCTAAAATAATTAATATTGGTGAAATATTCATTCTGTAAGCTGTAACTGAACTGTAAAATTGATGATTGCTAACACGAGTGTATTATCAACTGCATTACATTTGATCAGGCTATGCTGATAAAATGTCAATGTTGTATTCACAGCTTGTTGCACTTCCTCAAGTGGCTGAAAAATTGATTAATGAAGGTTAGGGTCTGTTTATTTTGAGCAATAAAATGAAATTCCAGTCACCTCCATTGAAATCTCAAAATCAGTTTTCTTTTATGATTGGGGTGACCTGACCCCTAAAGCTTGATAATATGTTTGTACAAGCTGGAATATAGAAATTTTGAACATCGTAAAATGTTGACTAATTTTACAGCTTTGGTCAATTTTGGGCCCCATTGGTCATCAAATATGCACATACAGAAAATGAGTTTTGGTGAAACAGTGGTAAAAAAATACCTCACTCCTTCCTAGACTTAAAGCACTCTCTCGAGGTTGTAATGGTTTCTTTTTGGGGATTTTTACTGCCATGGTGACTATCCAATCCATTAATCTTGAGCGGTATACCCAGAGCTGGTTTGGGCCCAGAACATTTGCTGGTGCCAGCATGTTCATTTGTGGTTATTGGGTGGATCTCAGAAGTGATGCAAGCAAGGCAGCAGACTTTGTTTGAAAGTTTGCTTCTTCTGTTTTCTGTCGCCTGGATCACTGCTGCATCAGTGAGGCAGAGTAATGACCGCTCGATAATGATCCTTGTTAAGAAAGGATCTGTCTTTTTTTTTTTTTTAATAAGTGTTTCGTGGGTTAGAGACTCATTTGTGTCCTCGAAATAAGTTTATGACTTGAGCAGTGAAGCTAGTCTGGGTAAGATAATACTCTTATTATGAATTCCCGAGAAGTCATAATACAGGAGATGCTGGTATAGCTCGAAGGATGCCAACATAGAAACACAAAGGTGTAGTGTCTTTGATATCTCCGAAAGCATTTTAAAGCCAGATGAAGCCAAATAAAAAAAACTCAAAACTATGTAATATCTTTGTTTACTGAATATTTCTATTAACATAATGGCTTTACGAAAGAGGTGAGTCTACGCGTGAGTTGAGGAATTGAGGGTAGACATATTTGTAATAACAGTAATTAGAGCTGAAAAAATAACTTCAGAGGAAAGTGTTGGAGAATTTTATAGATGATGGCAAATCGATGCTATTAAAAAGGGGGTGAAACGTCATGATTGACAGCTGAGCCCTGCTCACAGTTGAACAGGTGGGTGTATGGATGCAAATCTATCACAGCTCCACCACTGATCACTACTGAGCAGACTTTCTCCAAATTATGTCACCAGCACAAGATGGAGGCACTCGTATCCGGGATAATTTGCCTTCATTTTTGTACAGTGGTTTGAATGGAGACATGTCATCCTTCTTTATGTAAATGGTTTTTATTTTCATTTCATTTCATTTTTATTTATTTCCAGTAATTGTTTAAAATGCTTTGCTTCCAGTAAGAAGAGCCAACAAGTTATTGCAACACAACTTGTACAAGTTGGACATTTTGTGCTATAGCAAAGAAACCTACCTACAAATGTTTTTTGAAGTTAAAGGTAGAGGAGGCGATTCTGGAGAAAGATGGTGGATTGGAATGAAACTCAAGGATGGCAATCATACCCCAACCACAGTGTTGATATTTGACAACCTGGGAATGAGATTTAACAATCAACTATCTTTCTGAAGATTGATGCCACTCTCAAATGTACATATAAGGCAAAAAAACAGTAGGGGAAAAAACATGTGTATGATGGTTATGTAAGTAAGTAACTTTATTTATATAGTACCTTTCAGTGCTTCACAAAGGCAATAATGCATAAACATATAAAACGAAGAGAGAGACAAATTACATAAAAGCAAGTCTAAACAAATGGGTCTTATGCTGCTTTTTAAAAGTGTCGACAGATCTTAAGTCCAATGGAAGAGAGTTCCAGAGTTTAGAAGCAGACTGAATAAGACTACAAGTTATAACATGTTAATTAGTGAGCTTTCAATGTGCTGGTAGGAAGGTTCTTTTATTGTTTCGAGACTGCCAGGCTGGCAGCAATCCTGTTTTCAGTCATTATGCTGGCTGTGACTTTTTTTTACATGAGCAGTGCGGAGCAGTGTTCAGATACTGCAAAAAGAATGTGTTGTTCCAGTAAAACCCCTAAATTCTTTATTATTTGAATGGCCAAGATAAGTGTTAATATTGGCTTGTGTGAAGCTCACCTTAGGAAGCTCTGAATGGCTGTAACAGTCACCCGTGGTGATTACTGCTTGATTACAAACTAACATATTAACCTTTTTGTATGCTGCACTCAGTTTACACTTTGTGTCAGGTTGATTTTCTACCTGAAATGTCTTTAAACGCTGTTGTCTTACTGTCCAGCCTCCACAGTCCAGATGACACAGAGGAGTTGATAAAAATGTTGACATGCTCACGTGGGCCACCTTCAGTTTAGTTGTTATGGTGCAGAGCAATAATCTTAACAAGCAACAGCATATTTTTTTGTCAACCTCTTTGTGCCCTGGGTTTTGTCTCTCAGGCTTCATACTACAGGTGACCCTGGAATTTTTGGAATTGGAAATTATTTAATCTATAGTTAATATTCTCATAAAGGACACTAGAATTGAACATCAGTAGAAAAAATAAGGTGAAGCATAGTGCTCTTTTTAGAAAAGATGCAAATACAAGACAGTATTTTTAC
Organism: Hollardia meadi; assembly: GCA_037974645.1. Lineage (NCBI taxonomy): Eukaryota > Metazoa > Chordata > Actinopteri > Tetraodontiformes > Triacanthodidae > Hollardia > Hollardia meadi. The sequence goes on along the minus strand of JBBPCS010000946.1, from coordinate 16,008 downwards.
CCTTTTTACAAAGAGATTGCACAATACTGCTGCAATGAAGACCTTTCTCTACACCACCTTTATTTTTTGCTGAACAAGTGCATAACACCACCCCAGTGTGTGATGTTTAGATGGCATGCCAGCATTGTGCATTCAAAAGAGGTGTGAGGTGTAACAAGGCAGCGTCAACTTCTAAACAATGGAATAACAAGCCAATAACTATAAAACTGTCCCTGTTGTGTGACAGTTGAACTTGTTCTCTGCTCTGAGGGTATAAGGAGATCCCGGACCTTGTATCGTCTCTCCAAATTGCAGACATTTTCAGTTGCTTTTCTTCTTCGAGTTAGCTGCTAAACAGCTGCTAGCTACTTTTTAAATTTCCTGGTTGTGGGTCGCACACATAACGTCAACAGCCCTGTCCCGTCCTGCTGCCTCGCCGGCTCACTCCTTTTATGCTTCGTAACTTTTATATGAAAAGGCAAGGCAATAGAGGAGCAACACTCCCGCCTTGAACAGACTGTGTAAAAGGGGCTTCTGGTATCTGTTAGGGAATTCGAAAAAAGGATTGCAACACAGAGGTTTACATAGCATTACTATTTTTGGCTATGCTATGATTATTATGGAGTGCACAATACCCAATTTTATCGTAATGTATTTGCTATACTTCTGAAACCAAACCTATCATCCATTGCCTTAGATGAGCAGTGGTACCATGAAAAAGGTGAGAGATCCATACAAGGACGACCTCTTCATAGTCAGGTCTTTTATTTTTTCCTCAGACAGGCTGTTTGAATTTTATGGGCTCAAAGTTCCTGCAGATCTGGAACATGTTTTCCACACCTGCAACATAAACTCTCCCAGCTTATGCTCTTCATCTTGTGTCCTCATATATATATACACTATATATGTTAAAATATGCATACATATTTTTCTCTCTGCGCACTGTATTTCTTTTTCCCTCCCATATTTCTTACTCATGCACACACACACACAGATACACGTGGCGAAATACACAATATGCTCTCATACACACACAGCTGGATTCACAGGACCATTTGCTTCCAGTCATCTCATTAACCTCTCACTCTGAGGTGGTTATGGAGCTGCACTGGGATTAGCTCATCTAACATGTAGTGATACTCCCTCTTTTAGCATTTCTTTTTTTTTTTAAGTCCTCATAATGCAGACGTACTGTTGTCTGGGAAAAGAGTGATTGGGTTGGGGAGGTTAGGTCTTAAATTTTGACCACCCTCAAATAACTCCACCACCTCCCTGGAGTTTGGTCTTTGGAAGAGATTTTGTGGAATATAGTATGATGGCTTTCAGCTCTGTAGTCTTTTCTCCTGCCAGAGAGCCACAGCTGTCCTGTCGGTGGATACTATGATCACATACTGTTCCGGGACTCCACTCAAGCAGACATGATATGACTTGAACATGATTAATTGTCCTTTATAGACCTACAAAGAATTTTTTGTCAATATGAGGGTGAAAAAAGTAATCCCGCTGTTGTTTGCAAGGAGCATGAAAGTTCAGCTTGCTGTTCGCCGTATGACTTCTTGTTGTTTTCGTTCGACCAGACATCTGTGTTTTACGGTAAAATGATTTGATCACCCTGAGAAAATGCTGGAACCTTGTCTGGCTTCCAACACTCAAGAGGTTCAGACTGGAGAAAATAGTTTCTCCTCTCTAACCTCTGAACAGACGCCAGAAGTCTCTTTATATGGATTTCATGATACAATATACTGATGATGGATTAAAAAGCTTTCAACACAACAGATGACTGGATTATCATAGTGATGTGATGTTCAGTGGGAACTTCAGATTAGAGTTTACAGCCTCAACAGCTGTTTGATTTTTATTATGTGAAAGTTCATTACTAAATGAGATTTTTATCACCTGTAAAAATTTACACAAATGTATTTATTGGAGCCCAAATGATATTAGCTTATTGCAGATATATCAATAGAGTGTGTTTGTTGGCCCATGTGATAAGAAATTGGAATAATTGAATACCAATCACTTTTAGAAACCTCCATGACAGTTTGTCCGGAGAACTGACCATTTTATTTTTAACTTTAAAACTGTTTAGTGTAAATTTAAGGATTATATGAGTTAATGAAGTTATTGTGAAAAAAAAATTAGCAGATGTAATTTGATAGGATTTTCGTTTTAATCCCAAATATGTTTGTGTCACCCACCAAATGTAAATCATGCTTTTTAAATTAAGATCGTACGTTATATTTTATTTTTCTTGTAAATGCTCAAACAGTTTTCGTAACGTGTTGTGTAAATGAAGCAGGGCACTTGCAAGCAGCTTGATGTTACAATTAGTTGTTTTTTGTTTGTTTGTTTTTTTAAAAAGGTACTTCAAGTGACAATTTTTTACAACCAAGATTCCAAAAAAGTTGGGACGCTGTGTAAAAAGTAAATACAAACAGAATGCAATCGTTTGCTAAAAAACAGTTTAGCAAAGTGTTCCCGAGCCCAGTAAAATCCAATCATGTGTTTAACAAAGTGGTGAACCCCTCCCCATCCATCGTGCTGCTGGTATAAAATTCAGAATAAGCACGTTTACAAAAATCAATGAAGTTGGTGAAGTAAAACATTTAATATATCGTCGTTGTACTGTTTTCAATTAAGTTTGTCAAAAATGATTAACAAATTATCACATTCTGTCCCAATTTTTTGGAGTCAGTGTTCTACATAAAAAGTAACTACTTAAAATTACTAGAATGAGCTCTTTCTCAACTGTCCATATTGCATCATCATACCTTTCTCTTATGTTTTTTTTTCCAGAATCATGACCATGGCTGCATTGCCTGTCGCATCATCTACCGCTCAGATGAGTTCCACCCTCCCATCCTGCCGCCACGGGCTGACCTGACTGTCGGGCTGTACGGTCAGTGGGTGAGCCAGCGCTGCGAAGTTCGCCCTGAGGTCCTCTTCCTCACCCGTCACTTCATCTTCCATGACAACAACCACACCTGGGAGGGCCACTATTACCACTACTCTGACCCCATCTGTAAACACCCCACCTTCACCATCTACGCTCGCGGACGCTACAGCCGAGGCCTTCACTCCACCCGCGTGATCGGTGGGACGGACTTTGTCTTCAAAGGTAATTGGAAGATTTGTTTTGTCTTACACCTTTGGTTTTCTTCAAACGTTACATGCCAACAATTCTCAGAGGAGAATGTTTCAAGTAACTGGAAAACCAAATCTTCCCTCCCTTCTGAACATTTTACTACCTTTACTCTCAATGTATGCAAATGCACTATTGTCAGTTTGCAACTTAACTACAATTCTTGTTTAAGACTTCAGGCTGTGTGCACTTTTCCTCCTTGTTGCCCTTTAAAAACAACTTTGGTGCATTTTCATTTCACCAGTTTAATTTGCAGCACTTCAGACAGAATCGGACTTAGACCAGTCTGTTCTCAGCACAGAGTAACCATTATATAGATTTGATGCATGTATGCATTCAGAGGCCAAACTATACAAATTTACCTAATGTTTCTGGTGGTCATTAAAACCATTTTTCCCATTATAGTGCAGTACAGGACACCTTGCTTTCTTAACTATCTCTCTACCCGTCTTTTTCTGGTAGCTGTAACTATTTCTTTTTGACTCTTTGTAACATAAGTTAGAGAAATGTTAAAACATTTTGGACAAGAACTCTGTTAAGTAAATCAGTTGCTGGAGCCAGCAAGTAAAATCTGACTATCAGCGCCTCTAAAGCTAGTTAATTACCATGTGATATCTGTTTGTTTTTTAATTCATACAAAAACTTGAGCATAAAAACAACAATGTGGGGGTTGGGGCATTATGTGCAGCCACTTCCTGGAGTTTCGTCTTCATCATTAGAATGCCACGCCCACTTCCGTATGACAAAATCCTTAATGGCTGTGTTCTCGTGACATCCCTTCAGTTACTATCATGCCAATTAGTTAAGATTACAAAAGGTCTTTGAACTGACTGCATTCCACAGTTAGGAGATGGCATGCTAGTTAGCTGATTGAATATGATGAATTTACTGTTTATCAGACCACAAATTGGACAGTGTCCCATATCACTATTTTCCAAGCTACACATAATACAGCCTCTATACTTGACTCAAACTGTTAACTCAGAATTAAAGTTTCCCATTACCTAACACAGGAAAGAGCACGCTAGCTAATTAATTTTGTTAGGATGTTCAGAATTGCTGGTGTTACACTTGGCAACCCGTGAAGAAGCGATTGGAGCTAACAGGTCTCGTCTCTCCTCTTCTAGTGAACCACATGAGAGTAACGCCCATGGACTTGGCCACCACCTCCCTTCTTAACGTCTTCAATGGTAACGAGTGTGGAGTCCAGGGTTCCTGGCAGGTTGGGGTGGAGCAGGACGTCACCGTAACTAACGGCTGCGTGGCACTGGGTATCCGGCTCCCCCACACAGAGTATGAGCTTTTCCGCATGGAGCAGGACGCCCACGGCCGCTACCTGCTCTACAACGGCCAGCGCCCCAGCGACGGCTCCAGCCCGGACCGACAGGAGAAGCGGGCCACCTCCTACCAGATGCCACTGGTGCAGTGCTCAGCAAGCAGCCAACAGTCCGACCACAGCAGAGCGGACAGTAGTGACAGGCCTCTACTGCACCACAATGACTGCACAGGATGGCACAGCCAGAAACACGTCACGATGGCTCTTGCCGCATTCATCACGTTTCTGCTTCTCTGCTGGCAAAGCTAGAGAGCAGTTTGGACTTTTTTTCTACTTAAAGACACAAGACAAGAGCAAAGATCACAAGAGCAGACATGGAGACTGCTTTGTGGAAAGAGCAAAGTTAAACTTTTCACTTCTTATGTGAAAGAGGATGAAAGCCGGTGCCCCTGATCCTCTGAACGTTTTCCCAGCTACCAAAGACTCGACACTGCTGCACCACAGAAACTGCACTTTAGAGTGGAACCAAAGACCAGCCTGTCAGTGTTTCCACAAATATACAAAGATGTCTATATATACACACAGACCTGAAAGTATGTTTTGTAGTGTATTTACCTTTAACTGTCAAGTCATTTCTTGGTACTGCAAAAATTTCAAGTGTAGAAACTTTTTTCTATAATGAACTCTTGACAAGCTACCAGTCTCAAGGAGGTGTGCTTGTGGATATTCACCGTTTACAGTAAAAAGAACTACACTACATTTCTTTACATATTGACTTACAGTAGGGTGAATTCGGCGGTTATCTGCCATCTTTTCCACATCAAGAGCATGTTATTTTGGATACAATAAAACATCTGCTGGCAATGATCGTCCATCATAAGGAGAGACATTTACTGATCAGATGGCTGCATCCTCACTCACCAACACATGACCTTGTTTCCATTTGGGCTATTTTGAAATTCTGTTGTGCTCAGATCAGGAAACTACACATGGAAAGTTGGCATATAAACGAGTGTCCTCTCAAAAAGACTGGGGGTACGCTGTGTAACTTGGGCAGTGTAGCTAATTTCAAGAACCTTATATTTATGAGACTATTTTCGAATCATGTTGCAAGTGTATGAGAAATTACAATCAAATTAATGCGATACGGTGTGTTCCACTGTTTATACTGCTTTAAATACACAATGCTCCACATGTAAAATCTATTAAATTTGAATTACAGTTTGCTTGTAATCACTAAACAAGCAGAATTTTGCAGAACTGCTGCACAGTATGATCATATCAGAATATGATTCCGATACCTATAAATCATCAGTGAACTGTTGTCCAGTCTTAAAATGGGTTTTGTATTACTTTTCTCTGTTAATAGAATACAGGCAAAGGCAGCCTACATAGACACACTTGGGTCCTCTTTGGGAGCTAGTTGTTGCTCAACTCAGTGCTTAAAATTAAAATGTTTAATCACAAAGTATTTTTGGGGTAAATATTCACACTTTGGTGCATTCTCAAAACTGAACTCCCTTAAATTTTGAAGAACAGTGGTCTAACATGAGCCACTGGACATCTGTGTAATTACAACAAAGAACAGATTGTGGATATTGAACCCTGTAGTAGGCAACATTTCAGATTGTGTAGCTCATTGAAAAGTTTTCCATGAGGAAGGAATAACAGAAATAAACTAATCCTTGTTGCTCCTTAAGGTCGTTTCTAAATCTGATAATAGAATATATTCAAATTACCTTCTATGGGATTAAGGTCATCAGGCATGGCACACTTAGGTTCTCCTCTCTATCAAAATCTTGATGAAGGTCATCACAGGGCTAACGACGTCACTGCGACGATTGTGGGCTAGTACCTGTTTGGGAACTTATCAGCGTGCTTCTATATTCTACATACAAGAACTTTCAGACTGTTCAGCAGAGAAAGGACATGACAGCATGCTCTCATTTCTGCAACAGAAAAAGTGAAAGATTAAACATTTTCTTACAGGCAAGTTATATCATCGATAGCCCAGAATCTTGTTGACAGACTAAAGAACCTGTAACTAGGCTCCAAGAGATATCTTTGTAACTGGATACATGTATAAGATTAAAGGTTTGATGGTCTTCAGTATTGGTCTACTACTGTATGTAGATTTTTTTATTCCTAGGGATAGGCTACATGATCAGTCTGGCAGTTTTCTATATTGTACATACTGACCATCCAACAGGTAATATATTTTTGTTAATTCCTTTATAATATTCATGACTCAGTGGTAGAAAGTATTCAAGTTCTGTACTGGGATTACTGTACTTTTTACTCCACTACATTTGATGGCTGTAAAGTTACTTCTCAGCCTTATAACACAATATATAATTAACAAATGAATTATGATGCGTTGTACGTTAAGCAACCAGGCAGTATATACGTTTATTAAAATTAGCTCCACCTTTATAAGCCGCAACATTTAAGTGATGTACACAAATGCATCAATAATTCTAATCCAGTTACATCATCATCATTACTCTCAAACGAGCCATTCTGCATAGTGAATACTTTCGGTGCTTTAAATATATTTTGATTCCAATACCTTTGTACTTTGAATGCAGGATTTTTACTTGTAACAGGGCATTTCTACATTCTACAATTGTGCAGGAGAGGACAAAATCAGGTTAGCATATGACAATACTCCTCAAAAGCAAATCACAAACAGAAAAGGAAGCAACAAAATAAGTTTTGAAGCAACAATCTTTGTTACTGAAAATCTGATACCAAAACATTTAATTTTTCTTATTTACTGCAGCTGTGAGCCATGTACCTTATAATGAAAATCAATGTGTAACCCAAAGACTCCAGACTAATTCTACGCAGGTTTTGAGTTTGTAGTGTTCACACTGCAACAGTTATAAAGTATACTATAAGCAGACAGAATGCATATTAAAATGCAGTTGTTTTGTGTATGCTGTTGAGGGACAGTATTTATAATGCAATGCACAGAGGAAATGAACAACTTGCTATTTAAGAATAAAATCTTAAGACATTTTGCTTTTTCTTTAAGATTGACGGTAATGTTTCAAAGTTGCTGTTTGATTGATTTCGATTATCTAATGAAATGGTATGTTGATTTTGTATACTTGCCTCTAAAACAGGATATGAAAACCATTAGTATATATTATGGATTTTGGACATGCCAAAAGTCTGGCCAGTTATACACAGGAGACAACAAAAAGAGTCCTATGAAAGAAATAACCTCCTTCACCTCAAACTTTGGCACACAGTTCTGCTTAGTACATTATTTCCACTACTGCCCAACCAATACTGGAATTTAAGGCAGAAATTGAAAAATATAACGATTTAACGAGCAACATTAGTTTTCCAGCAAAATTTAAAACATGTTAACAAATTATTACAAATTTTAATTGTACTGAGAGACATTTTATAGTGAAAAAAATAAACCTGTCAATGCTCTGTTAGTTTGTACTGCAATGGTGACATTTTTAATAACTGCAAACTTAATTTTGGCATTCCTTTACTGCAGTTTCTGGCCACCTATCAGCCGACACACTGTAAATGCAAATACTAATCGATCTGTAATAAGCTGACAGAAAAACTGGTATATCAGCCAATCTTTTTTTCAGATGCAGGAACTAGCAGCTATGAGGTAACTCACAGCTCCTCTGTTGCCTTACATTTACAATCATGTCTCCATATAGTCACAGTAAAGCTCGTCTCCACTAAGTAGAAAACACAAAGAAAACTCCAGTGGACTTTTCCCACGCTACCCTGTCCTCCAGCAGTTAGTGAATCATATTACTTTACACTGTAATAAAATGATTGCAGGTTTCACTTTTGGGGAAAATAAGCATCTTGTAAGGAAGGTTCTGTATTTTAGCCATCATGCTGAAGTTTAGGGCCGTGTAACCACAGCAAATTTTGCCATCCAGAATGCCATAATGTGGCAAAAATGTAGCAAAGTACTTTGGCAGAGCAACCACAAAAATATCAAGTGACAGCCCCTATTTTGTGCAAGACGAAACCATTTGAATATATTAGAATCTCCTCCCTCCCTGACACCATTTTAAAGATGTAGAAATTCAAACATCCACCTTGATTAATCCAATCAGCAAATGAAGCATGGGAAATAACTTTGCACAGAATTTTCTTCATTTCTAGCTCATAGCAGAGATGTCTGAGGTTGAGAAGCATTTTCTGGTTTTGCGACTTTTGCCAACTAATAAATGAAAGCCAAACAATATTAGCTCAAAGTGGGAACTAATTCAAACATATGGTTATCTCACACACTACAATTTGTCCTTGTACGAAGAAAAACAAAAGTGCCCAATACAAAACGTTGGCAGCAATACTGGCAGAAATATGGCACATTAATGCAGTATGCTAATTTAAGGCATCAAATAATGGATATTTGGGGGTGTATCATCAAAGGGGGAGACACAGGAAAAGACAGCTATCAAAACCACATTTTTTCATTTTTATTTTTTCAATGCTTAATACCATGGGACAGGATTTTAAGAATGGAGACCTTATTTCAGTCAATATTTGCCTCAGAAGGAATATATAATTCGTATAATAATAATAATAATAATAATAAAGTCTGCATTGGTGTTGTGAGGAAAAGGAAAGGACAGAAATGTACAAGAAGGAGGCACCTATATCCCCAGCTGGACCTGAACATTCCAAGACAAGAAGTAGAAATTACAAACTCAAATTTACTTCAGAGGCAAACCAGCAACAGGTAGCAAGGTCTTTCTGATGGAAGTTCTTTCCTTTTTTGTTTAAAAGGATTTAAAACATTTACAAGATACCCAACATCTTATTTGTTTCCTATTAAAAACGGAGAGAGAGAGAGAGAGAGAGAGAGAGAGAGAGAGAGAGAGAGAGATAATCTAATCTTTTGACTGCCTCTAGCCCAATGGTTCACTCTTGGTGCATCTTCCATGTTGACTGATGGTTTACAACTTTCATTGTCCCAGCACATTACCTGTACAATCCAGCCATCGAGAAACAGAAAACAAAAAATCTCAATCACTTTTTGGTCGCCTTTTCTTTCTCAGCTCTGTGTGTACTAACCGTGTGAGATTGTAAAAAGGCGACGCCTTCAAATGATGCTGTACAGATGTGTTCACTGTAGGCCACACTACCAATGATATGGCAAAGTCAACAGAAAGACTTCTCGGTTTTTCCAGGCCTGTTTCTTTCCGGAGCCAGGGCGGGGGATACGGCTGGCATGCATCTCCCAGTCTACAAGATGAACTTCCCTAGGAAGAATCCAATGAAGATGGCTGCTATGACGACGAGGAGGGAGGGCAGGGAGGCGGTGCTGGCTTCTCGGCCGAGGAGGCTAGTTGAGTTTGATGTCATGTGGTCTGAGCGGGGTACCTTTCTCATTCTAATAGTTTCCTCCTGTAAAAGAGGAAGAGGAGGAATGAAGGTAATTTCACAGCAGAGCAGAAAACAGTCAACAGAACAGTAGAATACAGGTCTGTTCTTAATCACATCAAATCTAATAACCGAGTCAAAAACCTCACCCAAGTTTCTCTAAAGCCAAACCTCTCTGTAATAGATGGTGTGTAATGTTCATATTGGGCAACACTTAAAATACACGAGCCACATCCCATCATACTCCTTGCCCCATCAGTACAGATTAAGGTTGTCAAAAGTATCAATCCTTTTTCGATACCACACATTAAAAAAATGATACAATATCTGCATTTGAGAGTATCGAATACTGAAGCTATATACAACCCCAGTTCCAAAAAAGTTGGGACATTATGTAAATGTTAATAAAAACAGAATGCAATGATTTGCAAACCCTTTTTAACCTAAATGTAATTGAATACAGTACAAAGACGACATATTTAATGTTCAATCTGTTAAACGTAATTGTTTTTTTTATAAATATACGCTCATTTTGAATTTTTTTCATTTTTCAAAAAAATTGGGACAGGAGCATGTTAACCATTGCGTTACATCACCTTTCCTTTTAACAACACTCAGTAAGCGTTTGGGAAGAGAGGACACCAATTGTTGAAGTTTTCAAAGTGGAATTTTGTACGATTCTTGCTTGATATATGCGCAACAGTCCAAGGTCTCCATTATCGTATTTTACAAATGTTTTAGTACGTGTTCGGTGACCAGCACTATATGCAGGACGGTAATAAAGATAATTTTAAAAAATAATAATTTAAAAATCCCATTTTGTGTGCCTCAGACTTTTTGTTCTTTTTGCTGTGGTGTCGAGTACCATTTTATTATGCTAGTACTGTATCAAAGTTTAAAATTCTGATATCTTGACAACCTTAGTACAGATTCCAACACAATTCATCCAATCGATTTTTTAATCTTTCAAATGAGTGTCTAACACTCTCCTTTTGTCTGTACTTGCACCTGATTAAAGAAAAGAAATTCATCATTGTACTCCCATGTATCTGGCAGAACATTAACCAGGGAATTTCAGCTACGTAAATCTTCCATTTCATCTAATTTCATCTAATCTAATTTTCATCAAGTTATTTGCATTCTAACATTTTTTCCTGCAACTTATTTAATGTCTTCTGACATACAGTATGTTGTATTCTTTTGTCCACTGTGTGATTTGGGACAGAGTCCAATTTTTCAGTTGCCTCTTCATCCAGAAGAGAGAGGCACACATCCTTTAAGCACAGTTTAATCAGCTCTTCTCCAATAGAGTGAGGCTTCTCTGCTTTGGCAATGTTGACAATGACTAGATAAGATTCCTCCAGTGCAGCTTTGTTCCTTTTGAATGCCTGGTGGATGTGAGTGTAGTTATTACAATAAAAATCAGTATTCATAAAGCTGCCATCAATGTTAAAAATTACAAAATCTATGTATTCACTCTTCTCTCTCATATTTTTTCATTGGCAAGGGAGGGTTAATGAAAGACCTAGCTAACATTACCTTCTATTGACTGGAATTTGGCTAACCAAATAAAATTCACACTTGTGGGAGCACTAAGATTTATCTCTTCAACCTCTCATAAGAAACAATTGTCTTGACAATTGTCTTGTCATTTATTTCACACTCAGGTGGTGTAAGGCAAGCCGTTCTCATTCTCAAAATGTCCAATACCAACTCTATGGAAGAGCTAGAGATCAGAAGTGGTTGTGGAGAGATCTTGAGGAGAGATTTACTGGCACACAATGCATGCGCACGTGAAGGGTCCTCGACCTTCTTTAAACCAATTAATTTAAATTGTGTATAAAAGTCTAATGAAGGTACTTAAAGAGTCCCACTGTGCACAGTAATAACATGCTATCTGTGCCCCTTATGTGGATATTTTTATGTTAATTCCAAGTGGAAATACACATTGCAATCGCAATGTATTTAGGACTGGCCAGACCATACCTGGAGGTCTAGCTCACTCTGTGATCGGATCTTAGCCAGGTATAAATGCAATCTGTACAGTTTAAGGTCACCAGTGTCAACCTCTATAGACTTAACACTACAGGTTAACCCCTAAAAAGCAACAGGACATCAGATTTCCCACTGTGATTTAGAGTGGATTCACAAAAGTAAATTAGTTTCCGTTTGGTTTTCTTTCTTTTTTTTTTTATACAACATGGTTCGTTTCACATTTTAGTTTTATCCTGTGTAAAATGCATCAGAATGAAAAGCACAATGAACCACAACACTTGTGGTATGAATATTTATCAAAACATCTAACCTTTAATTGTCGGTTCTCCTCAGCCAGCTTGTTCATCTCAGCTTCCTGCCTCTTGCACTTCTCCAGTACTTTCTTCAACTCTGTGTCGTCCAGTGAGGCAGAGACAGGCACAGAGGCTGCTGATGTGTCGGCCTTCGCAGAGTTCATCACTGGGGCCGCTTTGGTCGCCTCCACGTCATTCTGCATGACAAACAGAGGAAGAGAACCACTGATGTGAAAACCAGCATAACCCGAGCTAAGTAGGGAGGCTAGCCTCTAGACAGAGGCCTGTGCCAAAGAAAGGCAGCCTTGTCCAAGGCCCAGGAGCTCACAGTGCCAAATGAAAGAGACGAGGGAGGAAATGCTTGCCTCCAGAAGTTATGTTTGATGTGGCTTTGTTTTGTGGAACAGAAAACATGACGGCATGGGAAATGAAGAGCTTTGTAATGGAAGTATAACTACTGTATTGTAGTTGAAGGTTGACAATCTATACACAAACAGGATATGTTATTATCCTTCGTGCCACAATCAAAGGTAAGTTTTTATGGAGCAGCCAATCAAGGAACAGGTAACTTACCAAGTGCTACAGCAAACATCAAGATGTACCATCATAAAATCAACAAGAATGTAAAACGGGCACATTCAACACCGAGCTTTTCTGTCTTATGGAAGAAGGTTGTGACTAATGTTATCAAGTGGGAACCTCTTTTCAGAGATGTGTTTTTAATTTAGGCATCACAAGAGTGTATGTTACCAAAACTACTTACACATAGGGATGAGCATCTTTTAAAACTCTGATAGGGTACAGTAGATTTCCCGTACAAATACAAAAAAAAGCCACTTTTTTTGATACTTCACTTTGACGACTATTAACAGGTTTTTCTACAAGCACCTTTTATTCACTTGACAAATGAAGCAAACGTCCCGATGAGCTAAATGTCACCAAAAACATGAGCAGCCATGCAATAAATATTTTATTTAGGCAAATATTAATTTAAACTGAGTACTAGCTGATCTACATAAGGGTAAACAAGATTACAAATCTGACCAGATAGTTGACGTTGTCTTGGTACTTGTGAAAGAACAACTTCCACTTTGTTTACATTTTAGTCCTCAGATAAAAGAAGTGGTTTATGGTGTGGGCCTTTTTGGTTCATTCATGATCAGTTTTTGAGCTGATGCACCCATTTAAAAAGATGTTTTGGTAAGCAAGAACTTAGTTGGATTTGTTACCAGGTTTGAGCATGTGACAGGTTTTGATACTTGGTGCTACTCACACATTATGTTGGTTCTAAAACCACATCAAGGTTTGATACCAAGTTCTTCTTACACACTAAAAAAGCTGATCAAGCATTATAACATTAGACATTACACTACACCTCCATCCTACTTAACATGTAGCACATTACATACATGCTACTCATGCCAAAGCAGACAGCAGATACCGTGCTGACTCAACAGCGAACATATCCACACTGGAGCTTCTTGGTGTCATCTAAATCTGGCCTTGGAGGCATTTCACCCGAACTGTGAGGGCCTGTTGAGCTGTCCAGCAGCACATTTTACCTAAATCCTGATTACGCTGAGCGCTCATTAATACAAGCTTCCAATGTTCACAGCATCACCAGTTTGGAGTACAAGCCAATGCAAATCATTACAATAGCCCTGTAATAAATCCCATCTTTGGACACTAGGACACCCTAGTCTTTTTGTCGTCACCCTTAGAGATGTTGATTCCACTCTGGTAGTTTTTGATGGCGAGTTAGTGTTGGTGCGTCTCATGACTGTGTGAGGATTGACAAAACTTTTAATTTAATGCAGTCCAATACAACACCACTAATCGAGTCATAATAAGGTCTCAAGCATGTTGGAGCAACCAGCTGAGTACACAACCTAATCATTCAAACTGTTCATTTGTAGAAGCTCTTCTCTCACCTTCAAAGGGCTTTCTAGCAGCTGCACTTGGACTTGGTGTAGGCGGCATAGGTGACATTAGCCGCTAAAGAGGAAAACCCAACGACTGCGTTTCTTGTGCTCCTTAATCAAATGTAGGCTACGAATTTATGCATTCCACAACAGAACATGGATACACTATACAATGTGAGTACGCTGAAGAACGTTCCCTTGTAAATTTCAAAACTATTTTTATTTGAGCTATGTGGAGGTGCATTTGTTCTTACCTGCTATTGTACCATGGTTTTATTTTCTCTTTTGTAGCAGCACTTTTTTTGGCTTCCAGGTTGGAGCGGGTCAACAGGGGCACACAGTTTATAATATCAAGTGTCAAGCTTTGGACTATACCAGTTGCAGTTAAAAGTCAATCCACCTTTATTTGATATTCCTGTTGCTACCAACTTCCTGTGCGGATCTGGCAAGCACCTAGACTGCTATGTGCCACCTCTGAAACACCTGGATTTACCAAACAGAAAGGAGGTTTGACTATGGTAACCTGCCAAAAAAAAAAGATATTTTCACCATTTGAAAAAGGGGGAAAACACTTTAGGTGAGGCTTAGGAAGGAAACGGCTGATAATTTAATGAGTGTAGAGGGTAAGCAAAAGAAATGCAGATTAGAGGGGATAAAAAGAACTTGGGCTTTTTAAGGCTTTTTATATTTTTGCACCTGGGACAAGGTTTCTCAGTGAAGCAGCATTCTCTACTTTTTTGACATTATAGCAGTGCTTTTTTTTTTTCAAAGTTAGGCGAAAATAAGCTGTTATTAATGTGCTGCAGCGCCTCTTACCACTTTATCGTTTTCAGAGGGAAGCTCGAAGACACATCTCAGCTTGGAATCCATGAGATCATCGGGTTTTGCATCTTTCCACTGGTGGAGATGAAAAATGGGCATGTTATTCTTCAACTTAAACTGCTAGCAGCTGGATTCTATCCACACACATGCATGCATACACACTTCAACCTACTTCATACTATTCACATGCAATGCAGACTTGAATCTATGGACATTACAGTAACAAAACACACCGTTTAATTAACAAACACTTGTAACACATTTCATTTTCCTACATAGCATAGCCACAAACAGTCATAATACATTTTTCCTGTTGGATTTTGGGTCTGTATTTTTAGAATGACAAATTACCATAAAGTCAGCTTCTTCACTTTTGTTGACAAGACATTTGTTTGTGTGACTTTAAACAATCAACAACTGAAGCAGTCAGACCATTGTTCCCTTACACTTGCTGGATTTTGCTCCTCACTCAAGACAAGCCAGCACATGAACACGACTACAGGGTATGTGCATTTTATACTAAGTCATTGCTTCCCTCTGGTGGACAACTGAAGAATGTATCTAGCTTTTTGGGGTTTTTGCTGTAATGGTATTGTTCAAGAAAAGAAAGCATTGCAAGGTAATATGGCAAAATGTCCATTTCCCTGCCATAATTGATGACCAAATCCAGATTTTTTTAAAGTAAGTAAATGAGTGGTGAACCGCCGATTTATTAAAAATAAATGGTAGATTTTTAGTGAGTCCTGTAGAATATTTATAAGTGTAAGAGTAAAGGTCCTTCTGGGGCGTTATAATGTATGTATTAGTGTTGTCACAATACTAGAATTTCAAACTCGATACCGATACCCAGGAAAATATTGGATACCGAATACCATTTTCGATACCGCAGGGGGGAAAAAAAAGAAAAAAAATTAAGAGGCATAAAAAAATATTTCTAATAATAAGAATAACATCAATGACAATATTTTTGAATTGTTCATGTAGTGCAAAAAAACCCAGCAACCTTACTGTAAGATATCAATGACAACAATATTTTTAGGTTGTCTGTCTGAGGTAGTTAAAAAAACAAAACAATATTTTTAAGTTGTCTCATGTAGTGCAAAAACAGGAGATGGACCGACACCCTGGCCTCTATGAAGAATTTCGAGAGGTTAGTAAAGCTCCCGTTTCAACATCATTGAAGTATTAAACATTTATCATAAA
>JBBPCS010000945.1:0-35439 GCA_037974645.1 Hollardia meadi | reverse complement strand
ACACACACACACACACACACACACACACACACACACACACACACACACACACACACACACACACACACACACAGGTCGACAGGTAGTTTAGTTTCTGAGCTGATACTGACTACAACAAATACATGACAGTGGGAGAAAAAAAGTCAGTGTGTCTATCAGAAATGTGCAGTATTGGGACAGAGCTGTGGGATTTTCTCAGAATATGTCCCATGATCCTCAGTATCACCACCTCCAATGCAACGTCAGCAGTCAAGAACAGGAAAAGTGACAGCATTCTCCTTTAATCATCAGTCTGTACGATTGAGTTGCATTATTATTATTTCATATATATGAAAGCTACAAGGTATTACCATTTTCAAATAAAAATTTAGTGCAAGTTTTATTTTTCAAATAAGGTTGGGCTAACCTTTGTCCGAGTTTTGCTTTGATTTAGAATAAACAATGCAGCTTTGGCTTGGCTTTGGTCTGAGGAAGTCCAGCTAATTCAGGATATGCAGTGACAAGGAGCAGGTGTAGACTGAAAGTCATTGTTAAACCTGGGATCTGTTAAATAAAGCTGAACAGCACTCATTTCTTCTAAATAGCCTATATCAGTGCAAGACCTATACTTTCCCTGAGCAACTGAATAATAATAATATAATAAGCCCATTGCTCATATCTGGATTTATTAATAGACCTAGCTATAGGCTAGCAATTGTGATCCAATTAACTATTTATTTTGTTTTTCAGCCTATTTCTGTATTTATTTATTTGTTTGTTTATTTGTTTGTTTTATTGTATGTGTTCAAGAAACTCCAATATGTGTGGTGCATTGTCTGACAATCTTAAGCAGTCATGCTGCTTATGATAATCAATAGCAAATAAAGTGCACTGTATCTGTACTTCAAATTTAATATCCCCATTGACGCAGCAGTACAGCCAATGAGACAAACTGAAATATCAGCGCCACCCCATGGTGGCAGATAAAAGCACCAGCAGGTATTTTAGCCAATTAGCATGACGTTTCCAGCAAAGATCGTTTGTTAAATTAAGGCATCACTCTGGGATAAAATTATTCCATCAGGCAGAATTTCTGTTTTGTTTTGTGTATTGAGTGTGGAACAAGTACGTATTTTTTAGATGGCATGAACATAGTGCCATGATTAATGTGCTATTCTATTCAACAACCATTAACTTAAAAATACAGCTAAAGCCAGTGTACGAGACTAGCAAGGTACACTCTAAGTTGCAGGTTAGTGCAGTCTTATTTGATAGATTTTCTTCAATTCTTTGTGAGCTCGAGAAGTGAGTACTCTTGAAAACCCTATGAGGAGTGGAAACTTTCGCGGTATCCGAAAAAAGCCACTGAGTGAGAGCTCTTCACTTCCTCCCTCCCTGCAACGTCGCTAGCAGTTGAAGTTCGTAGGTTACGGGCTAGACACGCTGCTCCACATGTGTTATTGTTTTGTTAAGGTCATTTGTCATGCATTGAGATAAACTGTAGCAACATGGGGAAGAATAAGAAGAACAGAACTAAGGAATCGGGAAAACAAGCGGACAAGGCCGTGAAACACGCAAGGTAACGTAAGCAAGCTAATAAAACAACTGTTAGCTAGCTACAGCAGCTAGCTATGATTAGCTCTCTACGTTAGTTGCGAGCAACCAAAATGAAAGTCAACTCGTTAACTTTATCATTACATTTAAGTGAGGACGCGTACTTGCATGGTATACATCACTTTCCAAAGGTAATGTTTACTTATCCCTACATGCTATCTGGACTGTAATGTGTCTAATTTTCAGTGATCAGAAGCTCAAACGAGATGGTAAACCCAAGAAAGCTCAGCCAGACCATCTCCAACACATCCCATTTAGGCTCCGAGAGATAATGAAGAGCAAGGAGAGAATTAAAACGGGACCCTTGAAGGCCAAAAAGCTAAAGGGGGGTGAGAAGAGCTTCTTTATAAGTTTGTTATGCAAACTTAAAGCTTTTTTTCTCGGGTTTGTTTATGACCAGAGTGGATTGTGTCTCTCTTTAGCCTTCGCCACAGAGGATTCCTACGATGGAAACATACCTGTCCTTCATTTCAAGAGGGGAAAGAAGGAAAGTGAGAAAGCATACGTGCGGCGCATGGAGAACGACACAAAACACATCCTCTTCCTCACCAAGAACCAAGTAGACAGGAAGCCCGAGCTGGATGCAGACAAACAAGAGAGGCCTACGGACAAGGGCAAGTCTGAGAAAAAGAAGGAGTGAGTAGACATCTTTTTTTTTTCTTGATTCATAATGTCTTTGTGTTAATTTGTGATGTCAATGCCATCTGTTGGCATCTTGATGTTACATGTCTAATCTTTTCTGTCGTGCCCACAGGTATGATACGTTCAAATTACAGAGGCTACAGCAGAAAAAGCTGGACAGACAGGAGGCCATGATGGAGAAAGAGATGTTTGTAGGTAAGAAAAGCGATTTTATTTTTTTTTCAAGAACATTTGTCACTACGAAGGACTTCAGGGAGCAGCTCTTTCCTCTATAATTCAGTACAAGCATGCACTGGCCAAATTTGAGGTGGGTTTACGATCAGCAGGATCCCAGCAGTGTCCCTGTGGTTGACACTTATTTGACTGTTTTGTCTGTGACTGTGTATTGTCAGCAAGTCTGATATATACAAATATAAGATTGCCATACTGACTTAGATAAAGTAATTGATTAAGTTTAGAGTCTAAACCTAATTAGAAGTCGGAGTAAATATTATTTGAAATTAGGAGCCACTTGCTCAGTCCTCCTTGTTAAAATCTTAGAAGCATTTTGATTGCAGCTGTCTAATGGTCATTTGGGGGATGTAAAAAAGAAAAGGACCAGTGCATTCTACACCTACCAGTCAATAGGTGAGGGGCACGACTTCCTTTTAAAGAATAATTAATACATGTGTGTTTTAGGTGACAAAATGCTGCAGCTTTCACTTTTAATGTAGATGATGATTTTTGTTTATTTTTAGTGTATAGCCCTGAAATCAAAGTGAGAAGTAACGGGACGATTATTTTGGGGATAAGCTTGTTTAAAGCTGCAATATGTTTATATAAACAATGGATCATATGATTTTATGTGATTGGAGGGCGTTGCTAATTTTGAGGAAGCGAAACCATTGACACCCAATCTTTCTTTTTTTTTGTATTTTGCACTATTATTTTTGTTTTCTTGTCCACAATTCTGCTCACACCAACCTTGTATTTGACTGTATGCTACCTGCCCATAACCAAACTGTTAAGTAGCTAGCTGCTGAATATAGTGGAAACTTTACTAGCTTAGGTGTCAAATATTTATCATAGAACTTGGTGACGATCAGAATGAAGCTAAATGCATGGATATTGGACACAAATAAAACTCTAAATGAATGCTAATGTTGCTTTGTGTCTCTTGGATTTGTAGATTGGCAACTGTTTGCTAACACATTTGCCTCTAAAATATTCAAAACATCCATTAATGCTGCTTTATTCACTTAAAAAATACTCTATATAGTTGAAGTGGATTCAGTTGACAAAGCAGAATAAGATGTTTAAAAAAATGTTCGTATACTGTTATGATGGTTTATGTTTTGTAGATAATGTTCCGTTCGGTGAAGTTGCAATGGCCCCGCCATCTTTGAGCACCAAACCCAAGAAAGCTCAGGTCAAATCTCAGGTAAGCTGCTATGCACACATGCTATGTCGGTATTCTTAATGGTTGAGTGAGAGGTTTTACTGTGCGTTTCCCCCTCTACTTCTGTCTTCCAGAAGGAATCTAGGAAGCTGCTTCTGAACTCTCTCCTCGGCCACACCGTGACCTCCACAAACAAGCCCTCCATGGCCCGACAGAGAATGTTGGAGGAGGAGAGAGTGCGGGCAGTGCACGCCTACCGTCATCTTAAGAAACAGAAGCAGCAGCAGCACGAGGCCAGGACTGCTTGTCTTGAAAAACTCAAGAACCCTCAGTGATGCTTCATGTCAAAGAATTGTAAATCGTCAGCAGAGTTCAGAAATCGAGACAGATCCTATAAGATAAACAACAGCAGACTGCATGTGTTATGTAACTCTGGAACTGCTATGCCAGCGAGGGAGCTCAGGACAGTGTAGCTAACTGTCAGGGAAAGAAGCAAACATTTGCATCCACAGGCCACAGTGTAAGGTAAGTAGTTATTAACACTTACCTGCCACTCTCAGTATCACATGTTTATTTCAAAAGAAAACAGGATGTTCAGACTGTTAATGCCTGTTTAAATGTCTTTATAGAAGAATATAAACTAATCATCCAGACTGGTGGTATCTGTTGATTTCTCACCCTTGTAACTGTGTTGTATGGTCACTTTTTTTTTTTTTTTTTTTTTAATAAATATTTACATCTTTAGGTGATCCCATTTGTGATATGGTAGACAATGAAATCCTCAAGGTTATATCTGAGGGCAATGAAAAACCTCCGACTGTTAGCTGTAGTTCCACTAGATGGCAGTCCTCTAGTAGAAAGCTGGTTTCATATAGTTTGGATGGAGAGCCTCCAGAACACGGGGACTGAATTATTTTTGGACTTTTTGTAAACTATAAATGTATTTTTTTAGGGGCACACCATGACCATGATGAATTAATGGCTGCAGACTTTTACAATATTTCAGTCAGTGTTCAATCAGTGGGAATGAGCACAATTTTTTAAATGAAATGTAAAAGAATTAAGGTAATAAAACAGTCTCATATCACATGATAAATTTGGCCCAGTTGTCAGAGTTGTAGATGTTCAAATTACTTTTCTTTTCTTTTTTTTGTCTTGAGGACTTAACTTCTCGTCCATATTTCTTTAAAAGATTAACTTCTAAGTTCAACACTTAGTAGCTATCATGTAGTGTTCAACATATGACAGTCATCTTTAAAGATCATATATTTTTCTATTAATAAAAATACTGGGAAATGAAATATAAAAACTTCTTACAGTACATTGTTTCCCTTTGTACCTCTCTGAAAGCCTCATTCCTGCAATAAATCACATCCGCCTTTTTAAATGTGGAGCATTTATTTGAGCCTGGTACAGCTATTTACTTTTGTAATCCTTAAAAGAACGAGGCATGAACAAGGCCTTTGTTTAAATTATTGGCCCCTGGGACAAAACTACAAATTCAGAGATGCTATTTTTCATTTTGAATCAATCTGTCAAAGCATCCCATATATTTAAAAGCAAACATTATGCTGATAATATTTTTGTTGTCTGGTCTGTGGGTCCACAGTCATTCCTGTTTGATCGGCTTTTATTTTCATCCATGTTTGTCCACTAAAGGTTGTCACAGTGACGAGCAAATGCACTAAGTGGGGACAGCTGCTTGTGATTGGTAGGGCTGGGCTGACTCCCTTGAGCTGAGCTCAGCCACCACTGGTCATGTAACCACACCACCCGTGTCCATGTGCACATGACAGCTATTCTTATTATCAGGGGATTTACAGCTACTGCCTGTCAGAGAAAGATGCTGTGTTTTTGTTTGCAGCTCGAGTCACTGTTGATGAAGAATACACTTTAAATAAAGGCCCAAACACTGACCAGGTCAGTGACATTACATGATACTAACTACTAAACTAAAGAGGCGGATGCAGCTCATTGCATCTACACGGGGGATCAAAGGTTGCAGGCCTGAGGCATTGCAGAGAAAAATCTCGCCATTAAAGCGCACGTTCTCTTTTTCTGATCTGTCTGATTTCCAGTTGGTGAGCAATTTCCCTTCTGAGCGAGTGCTCATGGCTGCTGACTACAGGATGGTGGGAGAGAGCCTACTCAGCCTGCTGCTAGGCAGCCACAGCTGAAGCTCTTAGTGTGTGTGTGTGCGTGTGTGTAACAAATTATATGTGAATAATTGTTCCTCTCCCTGTAGAGAAAAGGAACTCATATGTCAAAGCAGTTTTCCATCGTAATTTGTACCTTCTTAATAGTTTTTTGAATGTACAGTATATTTCAAAACCATATTCATTCAGTAGCAATTTAAGTCTTATTTAAATAATAAAAATCATGTTTTTTCTTGTTTTTTATATTCCTTCAAATCCCAGTGTAATGTCTAAACTCAAAATGTAAGTGCGTCCACCCAGTGACTCAGGATTATGATATAAATGTTGATTGCACAATGTAATGGCTATAAAATAATGGCACAATCTGCATTTAGACTGGCACGAAATCTTCAGGGGAAATGGAGGCCGGCTGGTGATGCAGTCAGTCCTGGCACCGTTTCTATCTGCTTTCATGTCAGACTGAATGGATAAACTCATGCTTTTGTCCTGTGTTGTCTTTGCAACATCAGCGCCAACAATAAGACCACTACAAAACGCTAGCAGGGATTTGCCTATTTCCACTTAAAAATTCAGTTTGATTATGTGATTATACACCCGAGAGCCAAATCACACATGTGGTCCCAGGTAAACCTTTTTAAAGTTTATCAAGCCAACACATGTAAATAAGTGCTCTGGACAGTGTACACCTTGTGACACTTCCTCTTGCATTATGCCACGTACTTGTTACAATCCAAACATCCAACAGCCACACAGGACCTATGTAACCTTTGCACGTTTAATAAGTTAAAATTACTTTTTTTAATAAATCCACGACACTATAAAATCACATGGCTTTCAGAGGAAGCCCGAATCACAACGTAATTTCAAAAGTGAACAAAGTATGTTTTATTAAAAAAAAAAAATTACAGTCCGCAGATTTATTATAAGAAAACCATCTTCATGAGAGCTTTTAATGTTTGTGAATAAAAACGATCATGTAACAGTTAAATTATAGACCTTTAAACTTTGTACCTAATCCTTATCTACGGTTTCTCCAGCATCAACCTACAGGAAGTCCGGTGTCGCCTGAAAATCTTGTGTTTCTTTTAGCAATAAGGTGAAGTAAATGCTAACTCATAGAGATGAATATATGCCACTCTTTCCTGGATTATTGACTTTCTAAGGAGTCCTAAATGAATGAGGCTAAAAGTGGTTAAAGCTGGGTTATAGTTGAAAGTAAAAGCTTCAGGACACTAGTTGACATACATAATACAGGAGCTGATGCACAACCTTTCCTTCTTAAAATCATTTTGGCTGCTATGTATACATTAGCCTTTATACACGGCCCATTCTGATTAATGACACTCAGCCCTTCTCATATAGAACAGACAAGCAGTCGATACTAGGAACTCTGGGTAGAACAAAGCCCTGGTGGAGATTTGTTTCATTGCCGCAAGAAACCGAATGTGTAGGTGACTCTCGACTTGTGCTTCCACAGCATGACAGTCCTTAAGAAGGCGCTGACTCGTCTGAACGAGGCAGGGAGCTGCCGCTTCCTGGATTCAAAGATGGGGTCCTGGTTCGAGCGATCATTGTGTTTTGGTCCATCTGTAGAAATGTACAGAGATGTGATTTTTTGAGGATGTGACAGGAAAGTCAAATATCGGTTACACACTCACCTTGGTCAGACCCTTGGCAATCAGGGCTATTTCAGTCGGCTGGTACACACAACTTCGCACTTGACCATTATAAGCGCCATATGGAGACACTGGCTTTGTGGGTACTGGTAAAGGAAAGGGTGGAGGAGGATTGCAAATTAAGAATAGTTTGTTGTGAAGTTTATTACTTTGTACTTTTGGTACGAGTTCCCCAATCGGCTATGAAAAACAGAAACAACAGACTTTAAAGACATTTGCCTCTGTTTGAAGAGGACACTTGGACAACAGTCGCTGTGGCAACACACGTGAAGTCAAACTGACCATTAAGTGAATAAATATTTGCTGCATCTCAAGATAAATCAGACAAGCTGGACACTACAGTATATCCTATTTTAAATGTTTGACGCCGCGTTTACCCACCTGACAACCAAACATCTTGCTGTCACTATTTTCCTCTTCCTAATTAGTTTTTCGTTTGTGGCAGAAGATAAATCAGATGCTTGTGAGTAGTGATATTAGTATGACACTGTACGACTACCAAAACAACTACTGTTTAAAAGTAAATAAAGTACATTATTTAAAGACTTTGGAACTGTTATGTGGTGATTGTTTTTGTTTTTTTAAGTAAATGACTGCAACTGCCTCATAATATTGGACACAGCTTTCAATAAGTAGAATCGGCTTCTATCCTAAAAATAGGCTGGGCATGGTTCCCGAATGGCACATACAGTATTCGGTTTATCCTATTCCGATTGGCTCTTCCTGACACCATTACACGTGGACAAAAAAGCAATTGACTGTGGGCAGGCCTGACCTCTCTGCCAGGTAATCATGAACCGATGATGGAGACTGCTGTGTCTGCGTGTGTTCAACGCTTTTTTGCATCCTCCGGAAACAGTTGACATCGTCGTCTGTGCTACTTACAGCTTTTCTGTGTATGACTGTGTTTTCTGTATTGATGTCATTGGCGTGAACATTTGATGTGCCGAGTTGTTATTCTCATGTATTTTCATGATTATACTTGCTGACAAGATCTGAGTTCGTTCAGAAACTAATAAATGGCAAAATATGAACACAATCCTGCTCCTTAGTAGTAATTTGCCATTTCTTTTCCTTTGGCTCTCGATGCAACAGCAGATTAATGGTATCTCCCAGTAGCTGTACATGGCACACATCAGCACACATCTATATGTAGTTGAGGGCAAAGAGACCATGTTAGACCAGGATGTGTTATGCTGTACCTGTTGGTGGCTCATCCATAGAGAAGGCTTTATTCTCCATGTACACATTCTGATGGGGTGCCTCCGGCTCCTTAAGGATGTTGTCATAAACCAGGCTCCTGGCGGGATAAACATCTCCATCATGTGGCTGCTCCTGGTCTGGGTCCTCCTGCGTCAGCAAGCAGATTTCTGGGATGGTGTAGAAGAAGAGGAACACCCAGGCATTTGACGCCACAGCTACAGCCAAAGTAGGGTCGTCCCAGCTGGGATTCCCAACTACTCCTCCGTTCCCATGGATGTACAGGGCAATCCACGCAACCCAGATGGCCATGGTGAAGAGCCCTGTGACCAGGATGAACGCTCCATCTCGGCGCCACTGCTTGTGCTTGTGTGTCAGTGAAGGAACAGGCATCAACACCACAGCTAGCAGCAGAACCATCACATAGATCAGAGACATCACAAAGTCCTGGTTAGCAATGCTACAGGGCAGGTCAGGGACAATGACACCTCTGGCTGGGCTCCTGACCACAGTGATGATAAGCCACTCGGTGTTGATGATCACCTCGACCAGCCACAGACCCAGCGCTCCCAGGCAAAGCATCCAGCTCCTGGGCCCCTGGCCCCGCCGCTCCAGCAGGGCCAGCCACAACCCGTGCATCATCAGGCAGGCTAGACAGCCTGAGAACAGTACTCCAAAGAGGAACCTCCGTGCAGCACAGCTGGTGGAGTAGCGACCCACAATGAAGGCAAAAGTGAGTCCGAAAAGTCCCAGAGTAAAGATCAGAATGCCCGCCTGGAGGGCCACCATAGCCTTTCTCTTCTTGTCTGTGGCAAAGGGTAATGAGGCCATGAGGATGACAAACAGAACAAAGGAAGTCACCACACCAGCGGCAGCAACGGCCTCCACCACCACACCCCACACTGCAGTTAGGTCACACAGGTTGTAATATATGGAGCTTATACTGGGACCACATCCTTTTGGAGCGCTGGCCATGGCTGGAGCCTTCTGTTAAACACTGCAACAAAAATACTGAATATTTAAACACGAAATTAAATACTATAGACACACTGATATTTGCATCCCTACTTATCATAACAGGAGTGGAAAGGCAAACAAACAGCTGACTTCACGTGCGTGCGAAAATACAGACCTACAGGTGGTCAAATACAGTTTGATTGAAAATGAAGATTGCTTTGTATTCATAAAGAAAAATCCGTTGGAGAATCTGTTGCAAAGCTGAAAACAGGTCTTTTTTTTCTCCTTAGCACGTGAAAAGTTGACATTTGAACGAATGTTAGCCCAATATCTTTTAATGATTTCAGAGAGGCACATTAGACTATGATCATCATGATAAGTCGTACATAACAACGTAACAGAATAAAAGACGGTATTAGTAACATTACAAGCCTGTTTCCGTCGGGGACTTCTTACCTGCACGGACGACAGTAAGACACCGACTCCAACAGGTGATCAGGTAGATTTACGCCGGCCAGGATAACCCACCTCAGAGAAAACACGATACCTTACGATACCGAAACATTATCTTTTATCGAGTATTACCAGGCTCCCAACAGATGATTCGACCAATTTCTGAGCGTTCAAATGTTCCCCTAATGGTTTGGGGGGTTTTTTTCCGGGCAGAATCACGGACAGTCCTCCATCTGCCCACTCCTCCTCTGCAGCCTGTTACTGAACCATGTTATATTTAATGGACTCAACGGTGAAGCACTTGTCTTGTGCAGTTATTATCGGCTTGTTCCTGTTCTCTAACCACCTCGTCTCTTTACCCAGGCTCTCTCTGGTGCGTTTGCAGCTTTGCATATTCTGTGAGATTAGGTAGCAACACCCAGCCTACTTATTTGTTTCAGGCAGCTTACGTCCAAACAAAGGGACCACTCATCTCTCAAGTGACACATTTCCACTTGTTCAGGCTATGCAACATGGTCTGAGCTGTGGCCTGTTTTAACATGCAGAGAGTTTGATATCAAACGAGCTGATTATTGATGATTAAAGGCTTTCACAGGTTTAGTGATGAGATCAGTTTAGATGTATTCAGGTCCTTTGCACGTTAAAGCCCTGCATTCAAAACCTTACTTTAACTTACTTAAATACTCGTCATGCAGAAACATTGTCCCCGTCAGTGTTTTACTGTCTTCGATATGATGTTTTTAGCTTACATTAATGTGTATGTCACATTTTACTGATGTAAATGTTTAAGGTTGAGCTATTTTTGATAACTTGTTGGGTAATTTAATTTTAACTACTTGGTCTACAGCAACGTATCACATTCTGTAAGATCATCATATGTTTTCGCTCTCTGTTCAGCTTTTAATTTCACTTTATTTAACAAAAAGATGACAAATTTAACTCACTTAATCACATTAAAACAGTTCAAAAAATAAAACACACACACACACACACCATGCAATACAACTATACCAGGAAGAAAGAAGAAAATAATATATATGAATATTATAATAATAACCATTCTAAATATTTTTAACACCATCATTAGTATTTACAACCCTTAAATAAAGTGGCATTTAATAAACATTGATATTTAAGGAATCCACAACAAATAATTTCCCTAACAAATAAATCAAATTAATAATATAACTTTTTTTTGTCTCAATAACATCACCCAATGTCACAGCACTGTCTGTGTTGAGCTTTGTGCATTTTCCAGCTTATCCAAGAGGGTTTTTAAATAGATTATTTAAGTAGGTGTTATTTTCTCAACCCGGAAAGGAACACTTAATCCTTCAGTTTATTAAAAACACTCGCATTCAAAAATCAACACATTGGGAGGTGAAAACCATGTATTCCTGCACGGTATAAAAAATTATAATGTGAAAAGTTGCCTATAGTAACGATAGCTGTCAGTCAAATGTAGTGGAGTTAAAAGTTGCAAATGCCTTGAATTTGTACTTTAGTGCAGTACTTGTGTAAATGTACTTACACTCCACCTTTACAAAGGAAAAATGCCCGTATGTCCGTATGCCATTTAGCACACCCTCAATAATTTAATTAATACTTAATGCTTAAATGTAAACAGGCATCTGAGAAATCTAATCACACTTGAGTGTACTTTATGAAAAGATACTTCAGAACAGTCAACATCAGAGGGGAGACTGTGCAGCCAGTTTGGAGAGCCACCTGGTGGAAAATATTGTTACAGGAGAGATGGACTCCTGTGTTACATAATCAGATTGCACAACAAAATAGATTATTGATCTGTTGTAGGCAGGGCCACTTAACAACCATTTGATAAAGGGGAACATTGACCGATTGGCCGTTGATTTTAACCTTATAAATTGTAAAATTGAGAAATATTCCTGAGCAACTTTTCTTTTAGTAATAATAAGCCTGAAATACTGTAATAAATATAACGATCGAAACCTGTCTTTGTTATTGTGCCGAAAAGATCAATCGAATGTCATGTATTGTTTAATTTTTTACAGTTAACTGCTTGTGGCACTGACAAACTATGACATGCATCAGTCTTCGGTCAGATTAGAGAATATTAGAATACAGTTTAAGAGCAGAATTTAGTCTTCAGGAGTATTTTTTTGCCATTTATTAACACTGATTTCTTTGTGTGAATATAAAAGTGGCAAAATCATTTGCAGTTAGGAAAAATAAATCAAATGGGCCTCATGATAGCAACTGCTAAACTGACTACTTCAGTAGTTCAGTTCAGCAGACACATTGGAGAAGACTGCAGGGGTCTGGGATCAAACCACCGATGTTACGATCACTAGCCGGCCACTCCTGAGCCACAACCGCCCCAATGTGAGACGACAGAATGCAGTTTTTCTACATATAGATTATGAATTTGATATCTTCTTCTTATTTGTTTTATTATTTTAGGACCCTTGATGCATTCAACATGTACAATGTGTGTTTATATTCAAAACTATGTGTGTTTGGGAGAAGAGCTTCAATAGTGCATCCCCTCTGGGTCCAGACCATGAGTAAGGTCATCCAGGACACCTTGCTGAAGCCAACTCTGGCATTAAGCCTGTATAAAACATGCTGTTTATACTGCGTGATGGAGCCCCCTGTGGTGCATCGATCGTTCAATGGATCCCGTCCCGAGGGGTGCTCTCACCAGCCCAGCAGCTAGTCGATCGGCCCATTTGCATCATGGTCCTGTGTGCAGATTCTTATCAGGAGCTGATCTCAAATGAGATAGCAATGTCACCTCAGTGAAGGGCATGTCCTTTACGGATGCATAAAGAGTGCTTTGGGTTTATTCTGGTTTCTGGCTAGATAACAGTTGCCTGAATTGTGCTTTAGTGTGCTTTGAGCTGTAAACCAATCTACGGCAAATATACATGTAGAATACAGTGTTGCAGGTAGACCAATATGTTAATACAAGTATTATTTGCATTCATATAGGCTTTTTTGTGTGTGTGCATCTTATCCACCTCCAGAAAGTCAAACAAATAGAACATGCTACCACAGAAAGTATGCTCCGGTGTCTCGTCTCGTCCAGTTTGTCGCAGCAAGCTTCATTAGGGCACCTCAGCAGCACCGCTCTCCGCTGAGAACCTGTCAGGTTATTCATAGCAGTGGCTCAGGTTGGGGTCTCACAGGACGTCTCTTCTGCATTTTTACTGCAGCTCGCAGCCCTCGGGGCATCACTACATCCCAAATCCCTCTGAAATGATGTCTCTCCTTGTCTGTCTCTCTCTCTCTCTAGTGGTCATGGCGAATTTGGAGCTATTTTAAACACATTTGTCACACTGCAGCATGCTAGTGCAAATATTGTGATTGGACTAATGGCCTCGTCAGCTGCAGTGATTTAAAAAAGAAATCAAATCCATACAGTCTTTTTGGGAAGATTTTTAACAGGGATCTCTGTATTGACTGACAGATCAATGCTAACTGAGGGATAAATAAAGGCTCATATAAATAGCACTTTAAACTTCTCTGTGAGCCCCGAGGTCATAACAAGAGGCATTATGTGTTATCACCGCTGCCATTTCACATTAAAAATACTCCCTTTGAATCCCAGTTACTGTATATTATTCTAGGATGCCTGATTCTCTCATGTCACGTGACTGTCGAGCTCAAATTTAGTCATTATAGCATTTCGCATTGATTATCATATTTCCCCTGCAAACGGCATTAATTCCATATCCAGCTGTTTGTATCACGCACGTTCATTAAGTCAAACACGATCACGCACAGTGACATTTACAAAAACTTATTTTGCACAGCTAAAAAAAAAACAATATTTGTTTCTGTATCAGTAACGTGACTACATAAAGTCCTGATTGGCAGCTGGATTTGATAGAGCTTGTCTTAAACTGATGAGCAGGCCCATCACCAATGAAATTACCCTCCCATTAGTGGGATTAACATGCCTTCAGAGAGATAATTGCTCTCGGCTGAAAAGCTGTCCAACAAAATGGATTATGAAATTTGATTGACTGCAGTTGGTCACACATTTTAGAACCTCAATTACTTTTGGCAGATAGTCTCAGTGGCAACCTACTGTAATTAACTGACTAATTATATGGCAGCAATTGTACTTAACTTAGATATCATAAATACAAAATTTTGCAGTCCAGAGATTTGCTGCATTCTGAGTGCCATTAAAATTTGGAACTGTGTTAATATTGATTGTTAAAAGTGCCTAACTCCTCTGACTTTTAAAATAAATTAAAAAAACAAATCATTAAATCCTTGGCTGGCCCTGTGCCACTGATCAATGCCATGTTACATCCAAAAGGCAGAAATTCAAAATCAAAGCTGTCGCTATAGCAACGCCCCTGCCAGATTCCACCAATCAATGGAGCCCGTGGGGTTGCGAGATGCGCCAGGGAAAGGCCAGCGTCCTACATAAAGAGTGCGGGACAGGGAGCCGGGGCGGCACACACAGGGCAACACACCTTTCCTCGCGCACACAACGCCGGCACAGCAGCAAGAAGAAGAGTCGGGAGAAGAGTGGCACAAAGTGGGGAAGAGAGGAGGAAAGGACAAAAGGAAGAGAGGCAGGGAGTAACTGAGACGAAATGGTACGCTCATATGAACAAGGGATCCCTGCCTGGGTCTATGTGGGCACCCTGCTCCTCTTAATCCACTTCCACTCTGTCACAGTTAGAGGAGGTAAGATAACATCACTTTGGCTTGTTTGCTTTTAAAGGGTCATATCACTTTTGAATCTTTTTTTTTTCTTTCTTTCTTTTTTTTAGAACCTGTTTTGTTGTATTTCAGTCCAGCTTCCCCCATACTGTCAGTGGATAGTAGGGCACAGCATGAATGTGTGGCTCGTGCTCAGCCTCAGGGCAGGGGATGGATATTTATCTATTCTACTCGTCCTGTCCTCATCTATCTGTCTGCTGGGCGCAGAGAAAGACAGGCAAGTCCATTTGCTGCCTGGATTTGTGCCAGCTCAGTAATACAGTGCAGTACAAGAACACACAGGGAAGGCTTTCCTTACTCTTAAGAAGAAGATCTGACTTTGACTGATTTTGAGCGAAGCTATTAAAGGCCACATTCTTGTGCTGTCAGATTATAATTTCGTTTGAAATTTCTCGTTGGCACAGACTCATCTAGTCCCTATATTTAGAGACACGTGTATAAAATGTTTAATCAAATGTTTCCAGCTCTTCTCAGCTCACTTTTTTTTTTGTCTACTTTGAATTTAATCTCTGATGTTTTCTTTTTTTTCCTTTTGTTACAGAATCAGAGGCAAAAGAGTAAATTATGTAACAGATAGCATATACTGTTTTCTCCCAGCTAAAATTAATTTGGTGATTTTTTTTTTTATTTTTTAAATTGGCTACACTGTGTCAGAAAACACCCTCACATACTCCACCGTGCTCAGCTGGCTCAGGGTGCTGGCTGGCTAATTGGAAAAAGGTTACTTTGAAGTGAGGGTGCTTGATTGTGGTAAAGGCGTGAAAACTGTGACGCATTCCAGGGAGCCAAGTGTGCGCCCCCTGTGTCTCATTAAACCCCCCAGTAATAGGCCACTGATGGCTGTGGCAGAGCAGAATGGAACCACTAGCTTATCACGCTGAGTCTTTCATGTGAGATTCTCTAGTATGTGGCACTTGTATTTGCGCACAAGAGGGCCCATAGAAGCAGCCATCTGCAATGGCGCTGCAAGCTCTTTTCTGAGCACCTGGTACCCGAGGTTTTCTGAGTCAGCCACCTGGCTTGTTGCTCTCTTTCTCTACTCTTTGATACCAGAAGAAGAGACGGATGTGCGAGCCTGCCTTTTCCCAGACTCCATATTATCAGTTGTGGTTTAGTCGCAGAGTTCGGGAGTGCATATCCAGCTTCTGCTGAGTCAAATCTGATTTAAGTTGAAGAACATGAATTCTGCTGTGAAATCTTAAAACGCAGAGTCAGGTTGATGCAAGTTCTGGAGGTGAAAACAGACTATAAGAATGTCTATCTGAATTCAGAGAATGAATGAAAACAATCTCACAAAAATTTTAGTTATTTGCAATTTCAAGAAAAAGTTCTTTTGCATTTAGATATTGATTATTATGTTTCTGTTAAGAAACCTTCCACTATTTGTTCCACAGCGGCCCTGAAGCAGGACTTGGCATTGGACAATGGGGCCACAGTGCTGAATCACTCCATGAGTTTAGTGCAGCGTATGGAGACCCTGCTGGCCATGGGGAACGCCAGCGATGTCACTCTTCGGGTGCAGACCATCAACACGGATGAGGTGAAGGTGATCCAGGCCCACAGCCTGGTTCTCACAATGCAGAGCGACGTGTTTGAGGAACTGCTGCTCACCCGCAATAACAGTGTGGTGGTTTTGAGAGAGATGCCTGACTGTGCAGCTGTCTTTGACAAGTTTGTCAGGTGAGGGTGACTCCAGCTGTAGTCAAGGTCCAATCAAATGCAACCATTCAAGAAACTGTGAGCTAAAAGGATAAAAGCAGATGCTATTTTCTTTTCCCGCAAGTGTAAAGTCATAGGTGTTCACTCACCGTTTTGCCTCTCTCCTTTGGAGGAGTGAGATGTTCCATCTTGTGAAGTATTCTAAAATTACATCTGCTGTTTTAGGCTCACAGTTGAAAATCAGACGGTGTGGGTTTGTTCAGTGACTCAGATGCGAAGAGAAAAATACAAGCTTCAAAATATAGCACGCTGTACTTACTTTACTTACTCTTGCAGGTATCTATACTGCGGTGACATCTCAGTGCGGCTAGATCAGGCCGTTTCCCTGCACAAGCTGGCCAGCAAGTACCATGTGTGGAGCTTGCAACAAGGTCTGACCCAATATATGACCCAACATCTGTCTAGTGATTCGCCGGCAGGCCATGTGGTCGGCTGGTACAACTACGCAATGCAAATTGGGGACATGGCCCTGCGGGATAACTGCCTACAGTACCTGTCCTGGAACCTGTCTTCTGTGCTGCAGAGCGGAGAATGGGGCTCCATCAGTGAAGACCTGCTCCTCTCCTTGCTTCAGCGCTCTGACCTCATTCTGCAGAGTGAGCTGGAGCTCTACGAGGCCCTGGAGGCCTGGATTAGCCAGAACCAGCCCGTCAGTGCCACAGTGGAAAGTGCCCTTAAGGCTGTTCGATATGGCATGATCCCCCCTCAGCACCTCTTCCGTCTTCAGAAGCAATCCCCCCTCATGCTCAAATATTACGAGTCTATCCGTGATCTGCTCTATCTAGCTTTCCAATTTCACTCCGCCTCACCTATCCAACTGGCCAAGTACTTTGATGTCAACTGCAGTATTTTCACTCCCCGTAACTACCTGTCCTCCTCCTGGGGTTCCCCTTGGGTCATCAATAACCCCACCCGTGATGACCGCAGTTTCAGCTTCCAGACCCAGCTCGGTCCCAGTGGCCATGACTCCAGTAAGAGAGTGACCTGGAATGCCCTGTTCTCCCCTCGCTGGCTCCCACTCAGTGCCAGGTCAACCTATACTGAGCTGGGAGCCATGCAGCCTACACGCACAGAAGGAGGTCGACCGCGCATCATCGTAACACCAGCCACTTCTAGCCCAGACTTTGCCGGTGTGAGTTTCCAGAAGACGGTAATTGTGATGGCAAGACAGCAAGGAAAAGTGGTGGTGCGCCACGTCTACAATTTCCACCAGAGCACAGAGGAAGCCGGGGATTTCCTGCTGGATGCTGACCTGCAGCGCCGTGCATCAGAGTATCTAATTGACAGCTCCCTCTATCTGCACATTGTAATAAAACCTCTCTACCATACCCTCCTTGTGGCCAGGAAGTAAAGTTTGGAATTGGAACACACACAATCACATGCACACATTCCAAAGTAAACTCATATCACAGCACATGTTTATGCATCAGGTCTGTGACGTCTCCATTGTTGAGTAGTTTGCGCATTTTGTTGTCTTCCAACTATTAGGCAAGGAGGTCTTTTCATTCATACTAATAAAAAAAACAAACACTTTACTGTACTGTATTTGTTCAGGTATTTTGTAGTCTGGCAGTTTGATCCTTGAATTTATTCAATCTAGGAAATGGTTAATGTTGTTTGCAATAAGTGCTATAGAAGTTTTGCTTTAAAATAAAATGTTTTTGCTATTACTTTTATGAATTTCACTATTCAGCAGTCAAATATAGATTTTTGTAGTTCATGGAACTTATATCCTGTGACAAACCAAAATGTGTAAATTGAAGTGCAATCCCATTATCAGTGCTCCTTGTATAATGTAGGTTACTTGCAAGACTGCAATTGCAGTCCCTTTGGTATTTTTTCTTTCTTATTTATTGTTACACATTCATTTGATTTCGCTTTTAACAACAATAGACCAGTATATCATTTTCATCCTAACACGTGCAAAAAATAATAATAACAATAAAAGACAATTGCATAAAAGAAATTTCCCTGTGGTGACCTGTAATTGTTTGTAAAAAAAACTGTAATAAAGCAAAATTAAGTGGTTTAATATGTTTGATTAGTAATAGTAATTGTTTTTTATGGAAAAGGTTCACATTACAAACTACGCATCCCACGATGCTTAGCACGAGGCAGGAAATACGTCATTACGTCTCTGGAACCTTCAGCTGTCAGACTTTGGCCACCCTAAAAGTGCAGGTTTTGTTAGCAAACTAACTCGAGCTGTACAACCCGCGCCTTCTTTATTTAAAGTTGTGCATTCGTTCGTGAATCGATCTTTGAACGTGTGAACCGGTGATTGACGCATTCAGATTGCACGAAGACGAACCGTTTAGTTTCAATCGCTGCTAGTTTTTTGCAGAAGCCAGCGATCCTGAGCGGGTGTAGGGCTAGATGCAGGGAGGGAGGGAGTAAAAAAAAGGCAAAAGTCTTTGTGCTTCCCTTCCCCCTCATCAAAGCAAAGGGGAAATGTCTCTGTCTAAAGGAGGTAAGTGTTTCCCACTTTTTAAAAAAAACAACAACCCTGCATATATTTTAAATATCGACATGCAGCTTGCGTGGAAGTAATTTAGCTAGCTATGTTTGAATAACGTAACCTCGCCAGGTGGAAAGCTGCATGTATGAGAGGAGGAGGAAAAAAAAGAAGCTAGCCAGCATGTCTTTCCTGCATTTCATCATTATGCAAAGTTCCTAGACGTCCTGGTGTCTGGGGGTATTCATCGTAGACCTGCCGGCAGTGCGCTAAATGGTTGATTTATTGATCATGTTTTAAGTTGGCTAAATGGTGCACGCGCGTCGCTTCGTTTCAAGTTCCCGTGTTGTGGTTAGGTAACGCATATTTTCACGACAATAAGGGACTTTCGCCAAGCTGTAGTTATCAGCTAACTTGCCCCTCGGCTGGAAATCACCGCGCCGGGATGAGTTTCTCCTTTTTGGTTGAAGTAAAGCACACTGGGACCACAGGTGTTTTTTTTGTTTTTTTTAGGCCTCCTGATTCATGACTGCTCGGTTGTGTTGGCTCCTTTTGGCCAGTGTGTTAGCGCAAAAATGTCTTTAGCGCCGCTTCCAAATGCTTTTTTTTTTTTTTTGCCCCTTGGTGGAAATTCTTCTTCTTTTTTAAATAGGCCGCGATGCCAAAGGAACCAGGACGCTATCACACACACTTTGCTTCCGCCAGTTAAGTCAGCCAGTATATGCTGTGTAATAACTGTCTGAATAAAATACACACCTTGGAAAAACCAAGGTCCTTTCTCTGCGTCACACACACACAGAGCATGATGATGATGATGATGATGTCAATTTACATTTCAAGTTCACCGCTTGTGCTGTTACACAATCATACTAGCGTTACTATGGTCGGGAGTACACACTGGTTGAGAGGGCTGTGTAGATTGGCCCAGGTAATCACAGCCTTTGGCCTACCATGGCATGTTTTGACTTGCAGCACCAATACCTAGTGCAGCCTCTCTTTGTTGACAGTTCACTGGCTGCAAGTAGATACTCCATAGCTGCTACACAGGTTCTGTGCTGTACATATTTTGTGCACAAAAGCAGGCCCAAGGTGTCTTTTGTGAAAGTGTTTTTGTTTTTTTTTCGTTTTTTTTCTGGACACTATGGAGTTTTGCCTTTTGTGGTCGAGGGTTCAACAGGCCTAAGTGCATTGCAGTGCATTACTGAGGCATGTTTTGAGATTGGGTTCTCCCTAACAGCACTGATAGGGTGGTGTGGAAGATTATCTGTGCATGACTCATCCTTTTCTGTATATGGAGCTACTCTGAGGCTGGAGCTTCCTGATGGTGACTCGCCACACAGCTATTGACACTTTGATCCCATGCACAATCCAGAAATTCTTGTTCACATTACGTATTTCTGCACTCTGGGTGGTTTCCACTGGACATCTTTTTGGTTTCCTAACAATTGCTGTATTTCCTATGAAAGTGCACCAGTTCACTGCATCTGTTTGTAGGAGCTAATACAGACACTAATAACTCTTAACAGAGCATCTGCAAAAATATGGATTTGTATTAAGATCAATAGGGCCTGTTCAAAACGGGCCGATTGCTTGGCCTCTGGTATTTCTGCTTGTAGCTTTCTCAAGAGCCGCTCATCTCAACAACCTAATGCTCAACACAGTCCTGAGCAATGCTTGAGTAAATGTGTGATTTGGGTGCAAAAGCTCACATGAACATTTTGTACCATCTCTGATCTGTTCTTGAATGTACTGTAGCAAGCGACAAAGAGCGATATAATTGGAGTCCCCTCCCAATACACTACAGAGTTTGCACTTTTGGTGGTAGTAAAGCACAACTAATACATTTGTCCTTTAGATCTCAAGAGCTCGCACTCCACACTGCACTTTCTTTGGTCCTAAGCAATACACCTGACTAGTTTGAAGTTGATTGGATGAATGGTTGTTGAGAAAATCGAACGACAGACAAACATATAGAGGCAGACAGAGACTCCGTCTGTTTTAGGTAGATAGATCAGTACTTAAATTGAAACATGCTATAAGGTAATAAACATCTTACCATGTGAGGGGGGAAAAAGGAGATTTGTTACATGAAAATGCAGAATACAACTGTGCTATATTTGGTTATCAAACGAGGTTTCAGTGCACACCTTGATAAAATGTTTATTGTCATGTTTTATCACTGACAGTGGCATGCATTACAAGTAAGCACTGGGATTGCTACTTCCTTGAGATACCACTTTCTGAGAACATGGTATCTGTGTACATGTAGTTTTTCCTGTGCTGCCTTGATATACTTGTACTGCAGCTGAGGAGCCGATGAGGCCATGGCCTGCTTGTGTCCTGTCGGGCTCAGGTAGAGGGCCGGAAGGGTCTTGCGGCAGAAAGCTGCTGTGAAGCTGGCCTCTGTTGGCCCCAATACACGGGCCAAGTGGGGTGACATCATATTTCCCAAAGGGTCCCTGACAGTTGTTGTGTTTCGAGCGGATGTGTCCAGTCTGACTGGCTTTGACTCATATCCCTCCCACAGTCCCTGTACTCACTGCCACCTGAGAGGGGCTAGTATTTCAAGTCCATTAATACTTAACTGTAAATATTTCTTGCAGTAACTCAGAGCTAAATTAAACTATCATGCATAGTGTTATAAGCAGA
The DNA here is from genome assembly GCA_037974645.1 of Hollardia meadi. NCBI lineage: Eukaryota > Metazoa > Chordata > Actinopteri > Tetraodontiformes > Triacanthodidae > Hollardia > Hollardia meadi. Next base: position 13,836 of record JBBPCS010000945.1, on the reverse strand, counting down.
ATGTGCATAGTGTAATTTTGGTAGAGCTGCTTTGGCGTGTCAGATGATTTTTGTACTGCACCACTGTGTTTGCGCGCTACCCTAATTTTTAATGCATGAACAAAAGCCCTTTTAGTCTTATTTGTCAGGTCATCAGAAACTGAGTGCTCATACTTTATCCCACGCAGAGGAAATGCAAAGTCTATTTTTGACTGAGCATGTGTGAGTAAATCACACTTCAATCTCTCCCTACCACATGAGACTGCTGTTGACTGTCCACACACTGTCGGCCTATTTTCGGTCCACTGGACAAAATGGACCTGTCTGATGTTTCAGTGGTAGGCTATAGAATCTGAAATCTTAGTAAAACCTCACTTCCCTTCCAGCTTGATCTAGTAAGGATGGGCTTACCCAGTCGTACTTCCTCTATACGCTGGAGTGGTGTGACTCACTCGATGGCAAATACAACCCCACAGTAATAATGTCTGTTGAAATCAATAAACTGACCCGTTGCTTACTTTTGCGAGCTTTCCAAAGTGCTGTTGAATTTGTTCCAAAGGGAAGGTGACTTGTTTGCACATTAAACCAGTTTCTCTGAACTGGGGGAGAATAATTACACATCCTGGCGTGAGCCTGTGTGCAGCAGGACAAGAACAGGAAATAACCAGCCAGGTCTAAACTGTTTCTCATCATATCCCAGAGGGGCAGAACTAGCACACACACATGCAGATAAAGGTCAAGAAAAGTGTTCTGTTTTTCCCGTTGACCTTGCAACAAGAGCGAACATGCTGAACACGAGTGTCCATGTCAAGAGATGTCGTTCTGTTTTCCTCATGTTGCTCGTAGGCTCGGTAGCTGTGTCATTCTGGCATGGACTCGCAGCCCCTTGTGGGAAGTCCCAGAGGCTGCTGGTAAACTTTAGTTTATGAATGGACTGCTGTCAGTGATTTAACACAGAGAGGTTCCAGAGCTGCACAGTTGGCACCATTAAAAAAGAAAGAAAGAAATTAAAAGATGGCAGTGATTGTAACAGTAAAAAAAAAAAAAAAATCATGACAGGAAGGAAAGCTTGATTCCCTGGAACACCCCCCACCCTCACCACCACCACCTTCCATTTGAGTCATCATACCAATGTCGATTAGTCATTTAGTCCACCATCTATTGCAGGGCCTCAGCTTTGAGTACACCTAATCTCTAGTTAGATAACAGATCATTTGCCATAGTTTGTGTCAGAGGCAACTACAAATTGATTGTTACCTTGAAAACACTCCTTACTACCAGAATAGAATAAAATCCCCCATCAACAGGCCAATGTGGACATGTGAAAACAAGCAAAGTCCATTTAGTTTGCATCTGAATAACACCTGTGGATCTCTGTTGTGGCAAAATGAGCTCAGCGGAGTGTGGATGTGGAGTCCGTTTGCCTTTGTCCTTGCACAAAACACTGCTAATCATACTAGCTTATGGTTGCTGCTAAATATAGCTTTATTGATCACTGCGAGATGGTCAATTGTTTTCTGATTTCTTGTCTCTTAGGGAAGAAGAAGAACCCTGGGCTGAAGCTGGCCAAAGAAGTGTTTGCACAGCCCACACCAGCAGCAGCGTAAGGCTCTTTTTTTTTTTCTTTTTTTAAACAATTTTGTAGTGACAAGCCATTATCAATTTTAGAGCCTATTTTATCTTATTGGAGACATACCTGTATCGGTGTATGCCGGCCAATCAGTAGCAAAGAAATTGCAGTGCAGAAAGGTCCAAAAAGTGTTTGACCTTTCTGCACAGAGCATATTTTTTCAGCTGTTCATTACATATCTTGGGTCACAAAAGCTTACAAAGAAGAAAATCTGGAATCCTAATAAAAAATGTTTGTTTATGTAAAAGAAAAATATTCTCTGATATACTGTCAGGGTTTCCGCTATGTACATTTTGCAGTGGCGGGCCACCGCTGCTTCAGAATTTTATGAAATGTCATGAAGTCACAATTACACGACTCTGATTACACTTTTAATTTGACACGACAGTGAAGACACATCGGCGGAGCGCTCTAAAATCTTTGGGGGACACGCACCCGGGGAGAGGCAGGGAGAGAGAGGAGTAAGGAGAAAGACAGCGAGAGAAAGCTAGATTTAACAAGCTAACGTTAAGTTAGATAGATTTTACAGTTTAAAAGAACATTCAGCATTAACGTCATTCTGTATTGATATTCATGGCCAACTAATTATAGCTATTTCGTGAAATAATGGTCCAGATAACCTAACTTCAACGTTAGCAAACTCAGTGGGCCTTAATTTAAATGCCGGGCGAAGTCTAAACTAAAGCTAATGTAATAACCGGGCAAAATCAGTTTGCTATGTTCACACGTAAAATCAGTTTGCTATGTTCACACGTAAGGCCGTGTTCACATGTAACTTCTTTTTAGCTTTAGTTCATGCGCGAAACACTTTGCTTGTTGCCAGACTTTGCACTTTACCCGTCATTTAATTAAATTAGAGCCCAGTGAATCATAATACCGATAACGTTACTTCAATAAACGTCAGTAAAATAATTGCCACCAATATTTATATAAACTATGTATTAAAATATTCCTGATTACATTTTCAGATGAGATTGTTAAAATATTTTATAACTTCATTCCGACAGCAGGTTTACTATGCGTGCACCACACAGGTATTTGTTTGTTTGTTTCTGGAAGGGGGTTGTGTTGGCCTGCCCCCGCTGCTGAAAAAAATCCTAGAGGAAACACTGATTGTTGTCATATATTTTTTTTTTATATTCTCCTAAATTGATGCCCGCATCTACCTTAAAATTTCCAGGCAGGCTATACTATTAAGAACTGTATTGTTTTTTCATGTAAGCAACGTTTTAGGAATATATTTTTTTGTGGAATACACAAAATCATCTCTGCACTCCACTTAGAGCACCACTCCCTCGTGTCATGATTAATTACAAGCATCAGAGGTTACATGGCTTCAGAGAGAGTGAGTCTGTGCATGGATCACTTGAGTTAATAAGTGGTTTTAACACTGACTTTAACCAGTGTTGCTCTCTCCCTGCAGGCCCCCTCGAGACCTTGACTCAAAAGCTTGTGTCACAATTGGAGATCAGGTAAAGTTGGCTAATGTCTTCCTTGGTAACATGCCCGTCCTATTTTTTTTTTTTATTTTTACATGAACGTAACGTCTCCCTCCTCTGTTCAGAACTTTGTGGTGAAAGCCGATGACCTGGAGCAGATTGCAGAGCTGGGGAGGGGAGCGTACGGGGTGGTGGACAAGATGAAACATGTGCCCAGTGGTGTTATCATGGCTGTCAAGGTAAGCCGGGAAGCTGCTGCTCAGGTTACCTGATTTGTTGTCATCCCTGTTAATGGGGTTTTAAAATAGTACCATGGCACATTGATGTATTCACTAGGAGTAACTAGGAGGTAACTAGGAGTGTAAGGGAACGTCGTTGATCTGTGGTCTGTACGGATCGCGGCCCATGGTTGGGCATGCATGTGGTCCGAAATATTTAACTGTTGTTACTTTTAATAATAGTAATAAATATAGTAATAATTTCCCAAAATCATGTTGCAGAGCTGCAGTGAAAAGATCGAGAAGACAGTCGCGTGCTGTGTTTTACTCTGAAGCGTGATGAGCCACTTATTTTAAAAGCCGTCACTTTCGCCTCTATTGGGTGAAATTTTAGTGGTCTAACTGGGTATGATGTCATCATAAAAGTATATCCTTAGATCGTGATATTATGTACGGCTCCAGTCTCACCAGAGCAGCTCCAGTCTCTCTCTGCCTGTCGAACACAGTAGCCTTCCGCCTTGATAGACTTTTACTGGTGATGTGTAACCAGGTCAGATAGAGCTGTGGGCAGGACATTGAGTGAGACTATACAGTGGTGACCATAGATGTATTAAAACGACCTTATATTACAATATTTATTTAATAAAATAAATAATGAATACATTTAATTATTATACTTATAATACATCTATGGTAGTGACTACAGACAGAGAACAAAGTACCAGAGTTTTTTGAATTAATTTAGCCCCAACCCTTTTTGTTGATCCGAAAAATGATCCGATCTGTGACTCAAAAACCATGATCGATCCGAACCGTAACTTTTACACACACGCGCGCGCACACACACACACACACACACACACACACACACACACACACCCACCCTTAGTGCCCACCGTTGCTCACTGTCTTATGGCTAATGTACAGTGAGGCTGTTAAGGACGAATAAACACAAATGATCCAGCGATCAAACTCGTGAGAATAACACAAGTTGAAAGTTGGCCTTTGATTTCTGTGGGAACAAAAGGAGTGATTCTGGAGACAGAATTGGTTGAGTCTCATTCCCTGGTTGTCAAATTTCACCACTTTGGGTTGGCAATGCTCGACATCAGCGGTCTGCGTGACTTGTTTTATAACAGCGATTTAATCTGAATTTCTGACACATGGAAACACGAGGGAAACTCTGGATGAGGTCTATACAATCATTTACATATTATATACAGGGTTGTAAGACACTGGACACAATTTGATTTAAACTTTATCTGCCCCGCTGATGATACTGGCAGCCTAATCTGTGACGTTTGTGTCCCCAGAGGATTCGTGCCACAGTCAACACTCTGGAGCAGAAGAGGCTCCTAATGGACCTGGACATTTCCATGAGGACTGTGGACTGCTTCTTCACTGTGACCTTCTATGGCGCCCTCTTCAGAGAGGTGAATAAACGATGATTAGAGTCCTTTTTACACAGAGATTGCACAGTATCGCTGCTGCAATCCTTCTCTATGCAAGCTGCTTTTTCAATCTCCCCGGGTTGTGGGACACGAAACATGTAGACAACGCGTCACAGCCTTGTCTCGTCGTTCCGCCTCGCCGGTTCACTCCGTTTATACAAACCTCCGCTGTGTGATCATCTTGTTGCTTATTGTATCTTTTTTTTTTTTGTTTGTTTTCAGGGGGATGTTTGGATCTGTATGGAGCTGATGGACACGTCTCTGGATAAATTCTATAAGAAGGTTATTGAGAAAGGCAAAACCATCCCGGAGGACATCTTGGGAAAGATAACAGTAGCAGTACGTCCTGTCAGATGGATTTTACAAAAGAAGTTGCAAGAAGTTGTGCATTAAAGGAATAGTTCAACAGTTTTTGCGAGAATAGCGTATCACTTTTTTATCGCTGTTTTCTGAGAACAAGATGAGAAGAGTGACAATTTGTGGTTTTAAGGGGAGTTAACATGCTTCAATTATTATTTATTTAAAGTCACCTCTCTTAACTCCTAAAAACCCCTCAAACCACATCTCTCTTCGCGTCTCTCTTTGTATCGATTAAACAACCCAGTCTTTAGTTGCCCCTGTCCCAACTTGTTTGAAACGTGTTGCTGGCATTAGATTCTGTATATATATTGTCTCTGTACTACTTTCATTGAAGTATATGTTAACAAACATATTTATGTTTTACACAGTATCCCAACATTTTTAAAACAGTGGGTTGTACTTGGTAATTGCACTGTGGGCTGAGGCTGAGTTAATTTAGCTGATATTTTCTACATATTGTTTTATTAATGTGCATTTAGAGCTCTAATTGTAATCATTGAGATGTCATATAGGAGAATATTTCAAAAATTCAACCTTTGCCCCCATTTTCTCTCTTCACTCTACAGATTGTGAAGGCGTTAGAGCATCTACACAGTAAATTGTCAGTGATACACAGAGGTAATCAGAAGATCACATCATCACCGTATACCGTTTTCAGTTTCCTGGTGATGTTTCTCATTGTTTGCCGTGTTCTCTCGCTCTCATCATGTTCCTCTCCAGATGTGAAGCCCTCCAATGTTCTGATCAACACTCTGGGCCAAGTGAAAATGTGCGATTTTGGCATTAGTGGCCACCTGGTGGACTCTGTGGCCAAAACAATGGATGCAGGCTGCAAGCCCTACATGGCGGTAAGTGCGGACTCCTGGTACCAGCTAGCTGAGGTTCAGGAAAGGGTTCTCCAGAGATTTACTGAAGGATTGAACCTATCAGTGTCCCAAGTCTTCGGGTCCCTCATTAGTTGGAGTAAAACATGAAATGTTCATAACCATCTTGAACTCTAGACTCCAGACGAATCAGGCCTCTAATGTCCTAACCCAGAAGCTTTCAAACATCTAGAATGTAGGCTCTTAAAGCCAGGCAGATTTGTGGCACTTATTCTCATCTTTACATGCCTTTTTAATTCTTGTTTAAAACTAGATTTAAACCTTTAAATCATATAGTAAGTGTCTGTTGCGTTCAGGCCCTTGACAAACAAGTTCACACAATGCCAATTAAGTCGATCACTGCCAGATAAATCTCCCTATGTCACAGTATACCAGAGTTTTTAAATCGGTGTCAGTGGCGACTTTCCTGCAGTGGCTCACCGGTGGTGATGCGATTTAGCAATATTTTTCTGGAACTGAAGGAAGAGCAACTGTAGTGATGGAGTAGGCTTCAGTATGGGCTACAGGCTACAGCAACTAGAAGTATGTCAGAGCCTATGGCGATACAACTGCGTCAACAGTGTTTGTGTAATTCCTCTCACTGCCAGAAGAGGGAGACAGAAGTTCCGCACTGCTGATTTAAAAAAACAAACAAAAAAAACTTGTTTCTAAAACACTGCAGTTTTTTAATATGTTGCCAATAATTTCCATTTCAGCCCGAGCGGATCAACCCTGACCTCAACCAGAAAGGCTACAGTGTCAAGTCAGACATATGGAGTCTTGGTATCACGATGGTGAGTAGGGTTGGATATCAAAATGTGGCTCTTTGTTCTGCTGCCATTAAAAACAATGCCAATTGTAATATGTTTAAGAGAAATTAATACATCAGTGCAGAAATCCATTTCATTGCTGCCCCTCGCACATTCACATACTCACTATTCTTTTATTTATTTTAAATTGGGTACAAAAACATACTACCACTAATGACTACTATAAGCCAACATCGATGGTAAATGTACTGTGCATGTTAATCTGGTCTTACATAACCATCTTCTTACTATATTCCATTTGATTATGACAGTTATTATATGAGAAAGATGAATTAACTCTTATTTACACATAAATGTTCCTGACAAAGTTTGTCACAAGGAATACAAACAGAAATATTTCCCACCAGTGAAAGTTGAGCTGCTTCTTCTGTTTTCCTTGTTTTGTCTGACGTCCATCACCCTCTTACTGGTACACAACTCCATTTCAGTCTGCCCTCCCAACAAAAGTATTGCGAACAAGAAGAAGATACACTTGGTTGAATATGATAATTTGCTCCACTGTTAAAAGAGATCCCATTACAGATAACTCGTATTTCCAAACACAACCTCATGTTGCTCCTTTGACAATTTTACTACTTGTGCCATGTTGATGTCACATCATTAGTAGTCCATGCTGTCCTCAGTTTCTCAATAACGTGTCTTACAGATTGACAGAACTTTATTCATTTTACTTTGACGACACAGAAGAGCTCAGTGGAAGCTCTGAATTACTCAAAAATTGTTAAAATGTACAAAAAAACAACAAGCATAACATGCCGTCTTGAAATGTAGCTCTGACATGTATGATCCTTGTTCAAAACTGTCTCCTAGATCGAGCTGGCCATTTTGAAATTCCCCTACGAATCATGGGGCACCCCGTTCCAGCAGCTCAAACAGGTGGTGGACGAGCCGTCTCCACAGCTGCCCGCCGACCGTTTCTCCCCAGAGTTTGTAGACTTCATCTCCCAGTGGTGAGCGTGCACTCCGTGACTAATGTGTAGACCTCAACGTTGTGCTCCTCAGTCCCCTTGTGGCACTGAGGCCCAGCAGGGGTCAGTGTTCGCTCTGTGTTTACTGAGAGAGGTTGCACAAGCAAGTACAGTATCTGCGGGGCTCCACCTCAAAGTTAGATGATGTTTATATCACTCGGCTATTTTTAGATGTGTTTATGTGAAGTTGTACTACATTTCAATTCAGGTATTTGCTGTTTTTCTCACTTTTGTATTTATATCTTTGTTTTTTACAGCTTAAGAAAGAAACCAAATGAAAGACCAGCTTATACAGAATTAATGGTAAGTAATTTTTTTTTTTTTAATATTTTTTCCTCATAACCAAAAAAACACTATCAACATCCCTGCTGTAATGTTCAGTGTGCTCTGGTTCCTTCGTATGTCCACAAGAGGCCAGGCTTATCCAATTAACCCACCTCAAGTCTATGATGTGTAAAATACCAACACGGCTATTATTTAAATATACCTTTGTTTGATTCAAGAACATATTTCCATGTTTTGTTTTGTTTTCCTTCTTTTGCTGCAGCAACATCCGTTTTTCACCCTGCATGACTCCAAAGAGACAGACGTGGCCAGTTTTGTCAAGGTCATCCTGGATGACTGATGAGCTCCCTCCGGGCTCCACCCTCCACCGTCAGGGTAGGCGGGGACCTCTCAGCAAAACGCACCAATGGCCTACCTTTTTTTTTTTTTCTTTTTTTTTTTTTAAACTCACTGGAATGACAGACTCTCATGCACCCACACACACCAGGGGGGAGTGACCCAAGGACTGACAGCAGCACTGGAGTGGGCGAGTGGTTTATAATATGAACGGTCAAAAACCCTAACTGGAGAGGTTTAATTCACTCCTAAGCTTCCTGTGTGTGCAATTATTCAACATGACAAATATGAACTGAACCCGATTTGTTTTTTTGTTATGTTCTTCGTTTGTTTTTGCCCCACTGCCCCTTTTATCTCTCTCTTTATAATGGACAGAGCCAGCCATTACTTCTTTGTGACACATATTGTATGAATACTTTGAATTTCATCTGCAAAACCAACAGTTAATGTGTATGTTGTTGTGTGTTGGAGGCTATATTTGCATATGTGTTTTTATGTTTTTCGCATTACACAGAGTTTTGATACTGTACAAGTGTGAATTTTACCGGATGAGGGCCTTGTTTGTCAGATCGCGTCAGGTGAACAGTTTGACCTGGTTCTGCCCTGAGGTGATTTAGTCTGCGCAGGGTCTACAGTTGTCGCGGGGGATGGGCCACAGGAGGCTCCAGAGCCGTGACAAAAAAACTTAAGCAATGTCAAAGGTCACGTTCTGGACGGGAGGAGTTGCAAGTCATTCCTAGATCTCGTGGAGTGAGAGGCAGGAATGTAAAGCGTCCAGTATCATCTGAATCGATATCAGTTCAAGCTGAGGCCCTTCTCGCAGTGACCCCTCCGTACTCTTCTTCTTTTTCGGGTATTAACGAGTCGGCTTCAGTGTTGCCATTGTTGCTACCTGGAATAATTCAGGGGTTGCCGAATCAAGCTCACAGCTTTATCTTTTTCTGTGTGCCATTTTGCAAATCTTTCTCATGAATTAATGCATAAATTGTGTTTGTTTTTGTCCTCTCCTTTTTTTTGGGGGGGGAGTTTTTGCCTGCATTTTGATTTTATTTCAGCAGCATTTAAAACTTCTCACTCGGCCTACCTTTCTCAATTCTGGAGTTGGCATAGTCTTTTCATGAGGCACTTGTGTTTTGTTTTTTGTTTTTTTCCCAGAGTCCTGATTATGCATTACACAGACAGTATGTTTAGGGAAATAATTTATGTGTTGAAAATGTAAATACTATCTCCTTTTTTTTTTAATGTAACATGGCACTGTCTCAACCTGGCAGCGAGTGTTTGGTATTAGTTAGTTTTAATGCAGTGTGACACACACACACACACACACACAGGGCCAGCTGACTGTCGTACACTTATTTTGGACTGATGTGCTGTCAGGCTTCACCGCTCAGGTTTCTGTGCTCTCCTTAATGTGGAGGCGACCCCATTTATTTTTCCCTCGGTCGTACTCTCATTGAGTGCTGGACCAAGAGCCCCTTTTCAGTCCATGGTGGGCAGCCATTATCTCTTCTGTCTGACCATACTATGCAGAGCGTTTTTTCGCCTCGGACACACGGCAAAAGGTCCCAGCCATGTGGCAGTTTCCCCACTCCCAAGTGTTCAGAGACTGTGATGATGGTGACGATAGTGATGATAACTGCCATGCCTCTGTTCATGGCTGGCACTCATCGTCTCTGTGGTTTACACTGTAGTGCAACCTTTATCAAGAGTCAGGAGTATTTATGATTGTGAATAATAAGGGAAAGCTAGCAACACCGCAAAGAAGCTGCTGTTATTTTGGTTTTCAGTTCTTTTTTTTCTTTTTTTAAGTCTGCCTTCTTTGGATGGCGATTCCCTTGGTGTGTAAAAGTGAATTTTTACGCTGTTCACAATGAGAATGGAACACTTGCTCTACCTCTTACTCCTTCACTCTGTTTGCCACCTTTGCAATGGGTGGGAATGACAAACTTGAACTATGGAAAGACAAAAAAATAAAGGCTTTATTGTTCAGTATCTCCGTTTATAGCTTGGTTTTCGTGATGGCTGCAGGTTTAGCTATTAAATAAGTAGTTCTTCTTCATCGGTAATGCAGGCATTACAAAACTGCCCAAGTTCACAGGATAAGGCTGGTTATATTCTTATTGCCATGAAAATACCAACACCAACATTGACTACATTCTACTAATAAGTATTATTAGCTTATTCATCCATTGTTCTCTAAAAACTGTTTTTAAAAAAACACAGCAAAGAACCACGTTGTTGCATTGGCTGACACATTACCATGTACACCGGCATGTAGATTTCATGGTAATCCATCCTACACATCTTGGCAAAACATTTCACTCAAACCCAAAAAAAGTAAATCTCGTGGTGATGTTCCAGAAAAGGAGGGTCGGCAAAGTCGGACATCATCTGGGGACCATGAATATCTGCACAAAATCTCATGGCAATCCAACAGTTGATACATGGATGAAAGAGATCAACATTGCGACATAGATCTAGCCACAACACCAGTCATCAGTTGACACGGTGGCTCAATGCTCGGCACACGTCTCCTAACTTGAAGACTGTTGGTTACAAACCCGGTTGGCCAAGGCTCAATACAGGTGTTGGCTGCCTGAGGTTTTGTTTTAAAAACAAAAACAAAACAAGGATAGGACTAATCTTATTTTGACTAGTTTGATCTTGGAATTTGAAACTTCTTTAAAGACTTGTGTAGCTGGACATCCTATCATTTTTTTCAGAAAATCTTTTCAAGTGAAAATCCTTTTCTGCACTGGCCGCCAAATCTGCTTGTTCCATCTCCAAAATGTTTTTTCACTCAACTTTGATTGGGCATTTTTGCAGTGCAACGCCAGCCTCTTTCTACATTCATCTTGCTCAAATTGCATCTCAGGCCTCTCTCCTTCACCCACTCCGTTCCTACTTCCATGTCGGTAACAGTTCCACTTAAGACTCTTATTCCTGCAACCGCACACTCCAATCGAGACGAGAGATACTGGAGCTGACTGATCCAGCTGATAAAAGGAAGCCAAGTCTTTAGGTTTCCACCAGCAGCAGTCTCCAACTCTCTTACTGCTCTCTCACATTTGATACTGTAAGGGATGTGTAATGTAATGAAAATGTGATTGAAGCAAGAGATGGAAATGGTATACCCTCAGCACATGAGCATGGTAACTTAACCCCACTTGCTGGTTGGATAAACAGCCTTGACCCTCTGCAGTTATGTCCGAACTCTGCAAATTCTCATTAACAAAGTTAAAGGCCTTTTCCAGCATGGTCAGATTTCAAATCCAATTATTCGGCTTTTTTTAAATATATATCGTAGCATGCCTGTGGCCAGTAATACTACAGTTTCTATTTGTGTAAACATCCTTATGTAAGTGCACAGAAGTAAACACGGACTTCTTGGCAAGTCGTGATTGTTCAGGATGTGTGATGAATAGAAAGACGAGTCATTTTGATGGCTCTTTCTGAGTGCTTTTTTTTTTGCTGTGACTTAACAACAGAGGTTAACAAAAGCTCACTTTGAGCAGACTATTCAGTGTATCCGTCAAAGACCGATGACTTCATGCCAGGATGAGAAAACTCAATGCCAGTAGAGTGCAGGCAGTCATCCAGTGTTGTACGGAGAGAGTGGTTTGCCAGCCAAACCAAAGACGCTCTTTTTAGGAAGGAAGGCCTTTGATGAGAACTTACATAATGCCGCTCAAAAGAGGCTGGCGTGTGAGGAGAAAAATAACTCATTTCAATGTAGACGCAGAAGTGAATCCCAATCCCTCTCATTTACTCAAATACTGCACTCGAGTACAAATTAAAGTTACTACAATTTAATTTAGTGCTACTTGATATTTCCGCTACAGTTCAAAGTGAAATATGGTATTTTTCTTTTATTGCACTAGCTTACCAGTCACATAGCGCATAACGATTTTACATACAAAACATGATGAGCTTACAAAATATAAGGCACTATTCAATTAAACATTGAAATGCCTAACGATATATAAAATAGTTAAAATTAGCAACGCCGACCAGCTACTACAGTAAAATGCTATTTACACATGTATAAGCAATAATAACCCAGTAATAAAATAGTATAACATTCATTGGAGACATTTTTTCTGCATTGTGAATATTTGTACTGTTTACACTTTTAAGTACATTTTTCTTTATATTTATTTAATTTTACTGAAGCTGCGAATGCTACTTTTACTGAAGTAAAGGATCTGAATAGTTAGAATAGAACAGCTACATAATCAGTCCCCATCTCATGTGATAAACGTCATGATGCCAAAAAGAAATGGCCAAAAATTGTGTAGTGTTGGTGTGGCTGCCGTCTTTCTCTTTTTAACAATTTACTGCTGCTTGTCAACAATCAGTACTGACAGCTTATCACCACCAGGGAAAATCATTCTGAGCTGGCTCAGCATGGTAAAGAAAAAAACCAAAATACAACAAAGATACCTTTGTTCAAATGTGGTGTAATAGAATTCGCATCGCGTCAGAACATGTGCTAGTGGTGGAGGAAGTAGTTTTAATTAAAAGCGGCGGTACCACAGTGTAAAAGTACTCAATTGTTTTTTTTCAAATTAATGTCCCAGGGCTTCATTTATAAAACAGACTTACAATCGGTTCTGATCTTAATGTCTTAAGAAGAAAACCATGTATAAGTAGTTATTTGTATGAAGCCTTACTTTGACGTGGAAATGATCTTACCTCTAAATAAATTAACTTCCCGTGAGCTTTCTGAACAGTGTGATAGGAATTATCAATTAAAGGTGTGAGAAATTAATTGCCCGACCATTTCTTTTTAATATCAGCCACAGTTCTGTTTTTCTGCCCCACCTTGTTCCCTGCAGCGGCGACACACTCCCAAGCTGTGTGTTTGTCTTTGTTTGTTAACCCACTGTTTAATCCAGTGACTAATACATGTTGCTGGCTTTAATCTCCTCTATCATCGCCATGATCTTGTCTTTGAAAAGGTTGGATTTTCTCTTTTGGTCAATGGCTATTCCTGACTGAACCCTCATTTGTGCTGATATTACATAGGGGGAAATCACAAGGCAGGTGCCGTCAATTTAAGATTTATAGATAAGCAAAAATTTTTTTAATCAAACATATGCACACCATCAGAATGTATCTAGGCTAAGACATAAATGAGGCCCCAGGGCTCTGTATAATTCAAAGTTACTTAATTTCCTTTTCTAGATCCAGATTTGATCTAACCAACAAGTTCACTTTGGGAACGCTGTTTGCTGTTGCCCCAGGGGACATACAGATGGATAGAGGAGTGCCAGACAAGACATGGTATGTACAGTGGTGTGAAAAAGTGATTGCCCCTTAAACCTAATAACTGGTTGGGCCACCCTTAGCAGAAACAACTGCAATCAAGCGTTTGCGATAACTTGCAATGAGTCTTTAACAGCGCTGTGGAGGAATTTTGGCCCACTCATCTTTGCAGAATTGTTGTAATTCAGCCACATTGGAGGGTTTTCGAG
>JBBPCS010000944.1:7324-40396 GCA_037974645.1 Hollardia meadi | reverse complement strand
CCTGGGGATAGTGACCGGGGAGAACGATGCCTCTTCCTGTTTTGGTTCCACAATGGCTGACGCGCTTCCTTTGTGCCATAAATTGAGCCTTTGTTTTTCCACGAAAAAATCCATGAAGTGGATTGTGTTGTTTTTCTTCAGCCATTACACTGTGCAATATATATTAACGTCATAATGATAGGTTAAATAAAAAGCTGTCTATTTCCTCCTCCTTTTCAGACATCCAAGATACATTTCACTTGTCTTAACAGCATTAAATGACACATTTCCACGTATGGTCAGGATCTCTGAAACGTTAAAGTTTATTTGTAACAAAGATTTGTTTAAAACCCATGTAATCATCTGACCATCTGTGTTACCAGATCTGACGAAAATGAAGTTAGTGAGTCATAAATTATCAAAACCAAAAGGAACGATGACCAAAACTACCAAAATAATGGAGATTTCCATGTCGGTTGAGTCACAGTTTCCCCACCGACCCACGAGCAACCTAAAACCAAGAGGTTGACCAACACAAATAAGACATTTTCATACCTGTGAGTCATAACACCAACATCTCTGACATTTTTATTGTGTGCTGACAGGAGACAACTGACAGAACTGCATGAAAAGAGTTTGTTGTGTCTCTTTCAATCCATTCTAACTCTGACAGAGAGAAACGAGCAGCGGTTGGTCCAAATTGATTTTTTTTTTTTTTTGGTTACTTTTGGATTGGATTAAAAGGTTTTTGTGGGCTGAAGGCTGAACAGCACCTCGCTCATGAAACACTTTCATTTCATCACTTAGCAAAAACACCAGTTTCATTTTCCAGACGGTTTTGGCCGGGAATGAGTCATCAAAACTTCAGGGTCTGGAAAGGATCGCCACTGACGAAAACATTTCCCAGCATGCTCGGTTAGTCACATAGCAGGATGATGGATTGAAAGCTCTTCCAAATAAATACATGAAAACAAATCTCCACTTCCCAGGTCGGCAGTGAGGTTTTTATTCAACCCCCATTTATCCAGGGGAGGTTGACCGGGCACGTTCACTCTTTCTTAACAATGCCGTGATTCAGTTTCATAGAGCCGCACACATTATCGTTTAGGAGCTGCCCAGTGTGACCACAGCCTTCTGCTGTCAGCTACTGGGAGCTGCCCAGTATACGACCACAGCGTGCTGCTGCCACAACTAACTAATTGGAAGTCAAGTGTCTTATTTAAGAGCACAAGTGATGCTGGAGAGCGTCCTTCTTTGCCTTCTCCATCAGTTTGTTCCACTGTTACCTGGGGATGGTGACCGGGGAGAACAGTGCCTCTTCCTGTTTTGGTTCTGCAATGGCTGACACGCATCCTTTGTTTATCATATTAGATTGTTATTACTTGTGAATTAATTGTTGTCATTGCAATAATTAAAAGATTTGTGAAGCTTAAATGAAAAAAAGACTCAAGTACAGTACTTGAGTAAATGTACTCAATTACATTCTGCCCTTGCATGAGACAAAGCTCTAAAGTGACTCCCAGCTCTGATAGTGATGGGCAATGAAGTGCGTGGGATGATGTCTAAGGAATGAAGTAGGAGAAGAAAATATGTAGCTCTCTATCACATTTCTCATAAATTTCCTTGAAGCTTGGTTTTCGTTTTTCCAGAGCTGGCTGAAGAACAGAAGCTCACAGGCGAATTAATGTCTCGGGCGTCAGTGTGCAGACGCTCGTCTTTAAGCAAACAGAGCGGAGATAAGGTCGGGACATTTGATGTTCGGTTTATCACTTTACGTGAGCGTCCAAGAAGAGCGGAGGAGAAGAAGAAGAAGGAGTGATGTTGCTCGTGGTTTCTTTTTGTCCGGCTCCAAAGTTTCTTTTTGAGGTATCATGACACCATAAATTCTCAAGTGCATCCAGTTCCTAAGAAGTCAAAGTTAGCAGATATTTTCTCACACTTCATTTCCAAGGAATAAAATGAATACAGCTTTGGGAAACCAGTCTTTAAAAAAGTAAGATACAGTCAAGTTGTGCTGAAGTGTGTTTCACACTCCATTGGATATGTTTGCATTCTATGTAACCACTTGCAGTTACATTTCTCTTTATATGTAACAAATTAAATAATAAAAAATCCACAAAAGTTTACAAGTTGAAAAAAATGGGAAAAGTCCCGGCCTTTCAGCCCACACTGAAGCTATGACTGGCATCAAACACAAGGCAGCGTATGAACCACAATAAACGACAAATAACCATGTAGTCAATTATGTTCAACAAATAGAAACGTCCTATAGCAGGAAACAGATGGGTTTCATGATTTCTGTGTCTGTGTCCAAGACTCCTCTCGAACATCAATGCTTTATGGATATGTTTAATGATAAGTTGCAGTTATTCAGCTGCATTTTATTGAAACCTCAGGTTCTTTTTGTTTTTACTTCATCATGTTTGTGGAGAAGCTCACTGAGTGTTCGTGTGGGTCATAATACGCCGAGGCCTTTTATTTATTTTCTTCCTGCTGATGTTGCGGAAAATGAATGGTAAAGTAAAAAAACGCGGCTTTATTTTCCCATTGGGGTTTTGCAAGTTAATGACAGTTTTAAGGTGAAGGATTATACGTGGGCCCTTTCAAAACAAGAGCTTAACTTTCTTTCTTAAACTTTATGATCTGTGGCTAAGCTTTGGTTAGATTTAGGCACAAAACAGTGCGGTTAAGTTTAGGGAAACTTTGGTTTGAGTTAAAAAATGACTACTTTGTTAAGGTTAGGAAAGGACTGTTGTTTTGGAAACAGGAAACAAACAACAGACATGCTTCCGAGTCCGACATTTTGTCTCCTATAGGGTTGGCAGTCAGTCAGTCCACCTCTTTGGTCCAAATTGGAGTATCTCAACAATTATTGGATGGATTGCCACAAAATATAGTTTTTTTTATCCTAATGACTTTGGATATCCTCTGATCTTTCACTGAAATGCCTTGACAGCTATATATTTGACGCTTTCACGCAATGTTAGCACGCTGACACGCACAAGGTCAACGAAAACCATCACGGCTTCCTCTCATTGCGTGGGATAGAAAACCGAAGATTCTCTAGATCAATCAGTGCAATCTGATTAACCTGTTCACCTGTGGAATGTTCCAATCGGGTCACAGTGACCAGACATCGCTCATCTGGGCGTCTAATCGTATTTGAATCAGCAGGTAACATTATGTTCAGTGGCGTAAGGTAGTTACGACAGACGGGCCCAGGTGCTTTGCTAACATGTGCACACCCACTCATACATACACACACTTAAACAGATGTTAAAAAAGAACAGGTTTGCCGAAATATCACCCTGCCATGCTTACACAAGCGCTCATCTTCAGATTCCTCCAGTGTAACAAATGAACTTCTCCGGAGCAGCTGAACATCGCAGGAGGAGCAAGTTTTATTTATTTTAACTCCTGATTTGTGATCTCTGTGCACGTCGCCGCTGACAGGGCGGCAGAAAAATGCTCCCACTTCAAACAGCTCTGACAGAGGTAAATCATTTGTCTTCTGAAGTGCTTTGACCTCGACGAGGAAAGTCAAACCGACTGATGTCGAGGCTCAAGACGAGGCTACGGACAAATGAGGAGTTTCATTCCAACCTGAGGCACCCAGCTGTTCAAATAATGCAACACTTGCTTCCAAGACAGTAAAATTAAGATACATTTAAAAGAAAGTAGAAGCCATATTTCTGACCGGTTTCTTCTCTCACTGTAACACACGAAATAACGCTCTCCAAATCTAATTTTTAAAATAGAGATTTGTTTGTTTGAATCAAGCGATTTCAGGCAAACTGGACCAAAGCTTTACTGACACAAAAGTGATGTGATAACCTTTTCTTGTTTAGTCGGACACATGTGCATTCAATTTCAATGACGTGGGTTACATTCCCAAATCATGAATGCAAGTTTTCTCCTGGGAAGAACAACTATTTTTCCATCGTTTTGCTTTTAACCAAATAGTTCGAACTGCAAAACTTTAACCAGACTTTTAATGCTCAGTTCCTAAAAACGTCTCATTGGCTGAGTTGAAATATTGTCTTAGTTTAAGTCTTCTAAACTGCAGTTTGTGCTAAACACATGTCAATTTATGAGTTTGATTTGAGATTTTATGAGAGAATCAGTCTTGGCTGTTATGATGAGTCAAACTGTGTCCATGTTTTGCTGGTAGAGGTCCTGGTTTCTTAATAAACCAGGTTGTTTGGGATGGACATGATGTTGACGATCCTCCTCCATCGGCCACATTGTCCGATTTTGTGCTGTGTTTCCTGCGAGTCGACCGTTGTGAGAGACATGTGGTGAAATCCTTGATCCCACAAGTCCCACAATGTGCAATATGACCAACCATTGCAGGAGGAGGCCAATATAGCAACAAATTAAAAAACTAGCCTGTTTAATAATTTTTAAAAAAAAGCCTCTCCCTGAAAATTCGGAATTTCCTTCCTCAGCCAGGACCTGCACATAATTTGAGATGCCAGGAAAGAAAGGAGAAGAAAAAGAGGGAGCTGGCAAACAAAAAAATACCATAATGGCCAGCTTTCTTCACTTAGCTCAGAAAACTGCTCCCAGTCAGGCTGAAGCATGAATCTATCATTGAGAACCTGCCCAGTGGCCACTCGTGGTATTGCAGCTAGAAATCAGTGAAGGAGCCACCAGCCAGTTCTGCAGTCGGACCTGATGATGGTAATAAAAAAAAAATCTATGATCATATTTGATTGGATGCAAGTTTTCTAAATATACATCCATAAAAACAAAACTTTTGACTGGAGGAAAATAAAGTGAAATCTCTATGGGCTGCCTGACAGAAAACCTTCAGGGCTAACTTCTCCAAACTACACAGCTGGTTAACTTAGCTTAGCATTAAGACTGGAAACAGGGGGAAACAGCCAGCCATTAAATGGATACATGAAACAACACAAGTTCAATACTCTATATTATAGAGATACTACATGTTGATTCTAATTCTGAAATCAAACATGCAGCCTGCTGCCTGATAACTCTTCCTCCCAAAAACAAATTGCTAACGAGCTCGCTGTGCCGCCGCAAGAGCTGGTTTTAACGAGCGATAATGTTCAGCTGTGAGAGCGTGTTTGGTATAAATAGGCACAGAGGTTTTCAGAGGACGTTGGGGTAAAGTACAGGCTTAGGAGGCTGCGAGGTCAGAGGTCCGGACGATTTCATGAGAGGGAAACGACTGGCAGGACTACAGTCGCTCTGTCGTCGTCGTGGGAGGGCACAACACAAAACATCTTATTTTTTATCTACTTGTTTGATTTTAAATAAAAGTAGGTAGAGAAATAAAACATTACTCCTAGCAGGCTTTTTTGACCCATAGTCTTAACCTCAAATGTTGATGTCTACTGATGACAGCGAACATGGTCCCAAGATGTTTTTAAGCAAAATACCTGCAATCAGTTGAGATGCATCATGTAATGTTTACTGCCTTCACAAGAAGTGTTATCAAACTTCAGTGAGATCACAACACATATTCAACACAGCATGTTAAATGTTATGTAACTATATTAGAAAACATAAATGTAGAGAAGATAAAGTAGAGTGTACTCTACAACCATGCTCGCAGTGCTTTGAGCTAAATGCTAACGTCAGAATGCTATCACGCTGATGATTAGCAGGTACACTGTTCACCATCTTAATTTAGCATGTTAGCATGCTAACATCAGCTAATTAGCGCCAAAAACAAAGTACAGCTAAGGAAGTGAAAACCTGAAACTTTGACTTCGATGGTGGTGCTAGATTAAAAGTCAGAGAATCACAAAAATTATTGCAATTCATTCCAAAGGGAACGTGTCTGCACATCCATCCAATAGCTGTTTTATATATTACAGTCTGGACCAACATGTTGGACCCTGAAGCCCTACATGCTGCTACAGCGTGGTTAAAAAGATGAGTAGCCTCAGGGAGGATACTTCCTGTGAATAAAACAAAGTTTTGTTCCAGAGGACATTTAATCTCTTGACTAACTCTCTTACTCTTTGATTTGACTAATACATTTGGATGCAACTGTTTTCTTGTATTGTTCCTATTTTAATACCTGATCTGTTAGATGTTAATAACATGACTGGTTTTTTAATTCCACTGGATTATGGCACCTTTTCATATAGCTGCCAACTCCTGCAGCCTAATCCTGTAAATAATGACTAATCTGAAGGTCATGACTCACCGGCTCACAGATATCTGACACACTGAATTGATGTTGTCCAGTTTGATCTCCTTTTCCCAATGAGGTGATTAACTGCACTGATGTCAAGAAAATAAAACAGAAAATGTGCTGGATTTTGTGCTTTTACTCCAGAAATGTGGGATTATCTAATTATACGGTAAGGAAAACCTAAATTCTAAGGCTGTGTCCAGACTGATGTGAAAACAAAACACAGCCCTCTCATTCTTTTGAATGGAGCCAATGAATCAAAAACTTCTGCTGCCAACAGGATTTCTGGCAAGATGCTGCACCAGCCAGGCAAATACATGCAAACGTACATTTCAGGCAGGTTATTTTGTAACATGGAAGACTGTGATGAAACATAAAATAGTTGATAACTTTCCAGAGTCGTAAAATCCTTTCAGTGAATGCTTTGGTGTTTTCCAGTGAAGGGAAATCCAAATGTTCCAGCATGCAGTAATATTTTAGACAATAAAGACCATAAAATAATGGTGCTCTTATGTCTGAATGGGAGCAGCAGAAGGGTGGAGGCTGTTATATCAGTAGATTAATGCCCAATATCTTTGATTTAGATGTTTAACTAGCACAAATGGGTATGATATTCAGGTATCCACATATTTTTGGCCACATTTGATACAAAAAAACAGCATTATTTTGCTCATGTTTGACTGTTTTCTGGTTTCTGCCTGGTAGTTTTTTTGGCGCTTTTACCCAATAATCTCCAAAATATGAAACAGCGATCGGGCCGAAACTTTCAGACATAAGAGGTCTCAAATTAGCATCGGGCCAGCGACAGACGCAGGGGTAAAGGATGTAGATCAAGATATGATTAAAGGTCGCAGCCACTCGAAATTACAGGCCTGCTGCAGTCATGTTATTTTCCATGTCAGGCTCGGACCTGCGGCTCATCCTTCAGCCCTGGTTAGTGGTGAAAGACGGAGGAGACACGGCAGGCTGCAGCTCTGGTTAATAGTGGTATCCGGCACAGGCGTGTTCTGGTAAATTGGTGGCAGATGTTGGGCAGTTTTGGGGCTTTCAGAAGGGAGAGTGGTTGGTTTGTATCAAATGGAAAGAAAGGAATTAAAAATAGTTTTCATTACCGGAATCCAGGAGCTTTGGGTGGTTTTTGATGCCTTAATCATATTTCTTTTGACTGCATGGAAATTTGAAGTGTAGTCATTCCAACACAACAAGGCTTCGATTCACTAAAAGAGGAGTTTTTGTTTGCTTGAATATTAAATATTTGGAAATATTGGAAAATGTTCCCAATTCTGAAATTGTTTGATTGATAGTTTAAGTCTTCGTGTCTGGTCAGTAGCTCATCTTAGACCTTCTCTGTAGCTAGTAGACGTAGGCATGTGGAAGGGCTCCCAGAACAGAGTCATACAGCCAAATGTTGTTTTTTTGTGATTTGGGTGAACTGTCCCTTTAAGTAAAGCCATAATAGCCTCTAACCTCATGGCTGCAGTTTTGATGAAGCAGTTTCTCTTGTCAGATGTCATTTTAAATGTTGTGACCGCAAACAAGCCGTTCTTTGTGGTGAGTCTAGTGGAGCATTAGACCTCATTTTAGCACCACCTGTTGTCAGTAGTACGCTGACAGTGTTAAAGTCTATTAAATAACGCGGAACATGATGCGGTTTAATGTGAAGAGGCCTGGTCGGTCGTTAATTAACAGTTTCTTGCATCTTTTAAAAAAGTTCAGGAATTAAGAAAAACCCATCTTGGCTGGTTTTGACTCGATAATCATGTTTATTTTTGTACATTTTTAAAGTGTAAAGTTTGACCTTTAAACTGGGGAATTCAGGAAACACTCTCATTAAATGATGCACATTTATGAGGCTTTTGTCTGTTCTGTTCTTATCAGCTGGCGTTTGTAAGTCGTGTCTGTATCTTCTGGCAGTTGGTGGCTTGTTTTATTGTGTCTTTATAGTTTATTTACTGCGGTTTTATTGTTTTTTATAAGATGCTTTTACCATGTGTTTACCACTGGAAACTCCTGCCTGCAGACTGAGTTTCATGGGAAGCAGTTTGAAGAAAGAGGAACAGCATCAGTGTACATTTGGAGTGAAGAAAGGCTAATCTAATGTTTGTAAATTTATTTATTTTTTTCTGTATGTTTGTTCATTCTCATAGTAACCTAGAAAAACATGCCAGTCCAAACTTAATGTGACTATAATGGATTTTTCTGTATCAAATGACAAAGTGAGCGACTTTCAGCTCATCTGACGGCCACAACTTTACAGTTTTGGTTCACTCTCAGCACTCTCATAGCGTCGTTTTCAGAGGAAAAAGCTGTAAAAAGCTGCTGTACACTTCCTGTTGACAGCAGCAAACAGCAGACAGACACAGGTAGAGACTAGCTGGTGAACACAGTGGAGCATTTAGCAGCTAAAGAGCCAGATATTTCCCCTAATAGTTGGTGGAGACCACAAACAGAGCTAAATAATAATATCACTCTGCAACTGCTGGATGCTTTTATTGTGGTGTTTTTTATGTTTAACTCTAAAGATCATATTCTCCCTTTAACTGGAGGAATTAACAGAAATGCTTTATTCAGTGGGTCTGAAATATTTCCTCTAACTTTGTATTTTGGTACTAATTAAATGGAGAAGAGAGCAGTGTTCATTTGTAAATAATTAGTTGCTATTCACAATGCACAGATGAATTCAAGGCCTTTTCTATTTGCTCTCTTCAAGCATGGATAATTTATGAAAATAAAACATGTATTGCTGAACGTTGGTTTGGTTTCTCATAAATACATATTCAGAGCAAAAAGGTCAAATCAAACTGTGCTAAACTTAGATTATTTCTGGTAAACAGAGATATTGAAGTTCTCAACCCAGTCGCCAGAATAATGTTGGCACTGTATGTTTCTGCAAAACCCGGAATTATGTTGAAACTTTTTTACTTGACATTTCAATTTTCTGTTTGGCAAAAATGTCTGGAAACCCTCCGGACGTCTCATCAAAATATTCACTTTAATCACCACAAACACAGCTGGAAACTTGTTCAAAATATCCGCTTTTGGTGCCACAAACACGGCTACAAAATATCCCAACGGTCACTAAAATGAGTCAGTTTGTTGGTCAGTTGATGTGTCTTGATGTGTCACGCCACCACCGACCCCTCCACCTCCCAACAAGGAAATAAGGCCAAATACATGTAATATAAAACGTGTTGTAGAGATGTTGATGTGATATGTATGAAACGTGCAAAACGTGGCCTGAAAGCCAGAAGGACTTTTTGATTTTTCAGATAAAAAACTTTCATTATTAACAACCTTTTGGTCCTCAAACTTTCTATGAATTTGTATGAAGTTCAGGACTAATATGTTGTTAATAAAGTGAGTACAAGTGATCAGTGTGTGGCAGGATGTTTGTTTCTGTTTGTCGCATCATTTGAATTTTGAATTAATTTAAATAAGATGTATTCATGACAAAGATAACCAAACAACATGCTCAAATAATCACATTCATGAAGGATGAGGTGCTGTTGAGCAAGGCCGCACCTTCATGTCGAGCCGAACTTTCCCCGATCTTTAAAGTCACGCTTAAAAAACATGACGGGACAGAAAGTTCACGAGTTGTAGTCAGAGTTTGGGGGCACGTTTTACTGTTGTGTAAATGCCACCTCTGCATGTCGCAATAAAACGCTGCAGCAGGCTGCGGTGGCACAGTGGAAAGTTACCGCAGCAGTTTTGGTTCTGCCAAATCTATAAACTGGTGGAGTTTAGTCATGGAGCATGCTAATGATGAGGAACAACAGCTGCTGGCTTCCTAACCATTTCTGTACAGTTAATCCCAAACAACGGCTGCAGCTGAAAAGTTCTGATCAGATGAAAAACACCTGATTCACAACCTGTCTGTCTGTCAGCCTATTATCTTTTAAAAAGCACTGCAATTTGTGTCAATTAGCAGCTATAAATCATTTTGTGGATGTCTCAATTAGGAGCTGCGCGTCTCCATTAGTGTGCCGTGATCACAAAACCATTCAATCCAAACTTCGCAGGCACAAATCAACCTGTCATCCACCTCAGAATCCTGCAGAGTAGAAATAATAAAGACAGACCTGCAGAAACAGAAAAAAAAAGCTCTTAAAAAGAAAAGTGAGCTGCCAGACGCTGCCGGTCCGAGCCAAGCTGTATTAAAACAGGGTGTATTTTAAACAAAGGTTGCATTTTAACAAGGCCAGAGGGTGGCATATCGCAGATAACTGTTGAGTTGTTAACGCAGTGTTTAGTGTTGAAAACAACGTCCTGCCATGGCAACGAGGATGACAAGAGCTCCCCCCCGGAGCTGCCAGCCAACCTGGAACTGCTTTATGAAGCAGTCACAAATGAGAAGTATGAGGAGAAAATAAACTTATATAACTGTGTCAGATCAGTGTCATCATCATCATCATCATCACCACAAGGTGAAGCAACAAGTTGCTTATCAAAGGAATACTACTGGATCAATACTGCACAGACTCTGGCTCCAAATGACGTCACCAGCGCAAGATGGCAGCGCTCGAATCCAGGATATTTTGGCCAATTCTTGCATTTTTAAACTGTTGACTCACATTTACAACACGCTCTCTCATCCTCCCTGAAAATAGCTGGTCATTTTATGTTTTTTTACTCCAGTCGACTCTTTATAACACCATGTTTCATTTCAGAACTTGGTCTCCTCCTCATTTTTCCTTTTTTTTTTTTTCCAGTTATGACGATAGCCTGATGTAACTTCCTGTAATTTGTCCGAAAGTCTGAACCTTTGTGACCTCTTTTAGTCGCACCATGTTTCAGGTTTTTAGTCCGGACTGTGGCCTGGTTTTGAAGGTCTGGAGGACGCCACACTGTCAGTTTAGGTGTCTCCATCTTATACCTGCATAAGTTGTAGCTGTTTTGATGTGATCCACCAGAAAAGCCTGAAGTGGATTTCCTCTTTATTGTGCCACTGCAGCACAAAGCAGCTCTGAACCTCTCGGCCTGAACTTCAAACACCAAAATAAAAACCCAGCTTGTGTTTCACGCTCGTCATTGTTTTCATCCAGAAGAATCCCAATGCGTGACAGTTCATATTTACAACTGTGATCTTGGAAGTCAGCAGCGGGTTGCACAACCTGAGCCGTCAAAACAAACGAGAAGTCACAAATGATAAACAACCAAAAAGTTCCAGTTTACTTCATAACCGACTGATGTTGGATAGGAAGCCTTAGACTGGTGAGCTTTCTGTGGGACACAAGAATTTGTGTGCCTTTCGGTGGTGTGAATTTGGCTCCTGGTGTGCTGCAGCAAGTCCCTCACCAAGAACAAAAACACCATGATATATCATGCTGACATTACATTTAAATATAAATGAATCTTTCATAGTCATGACCGTGTAAAACCTAGTTCACCTCACTCTGGAAGAGCGTAGGAGGACAGTGATTGACTGCCAAAAGGACGACACATTGGATAAATATGTACATGTATTGACTGTGTCATAGCATAATATACAAACCTTTGTCAGTGCAGACGCTGTTAAGCAACAAGGCAAACAAACTTTGTAGATCAGCACCCAGTGATTAATTCACAGATTGTACAGCCAAATTGTGTGTTTTTAAAAAAAAAAAATCAACCAAATTTTGGCTCGTGTTGGACTTGTTTTCACCAGTGTAGTCCTGGGAAAATCTCCGAAATGGCGGCGTTTCTGTCAGAGTATTTGTTTTAACCAGCAGCTATTTCAAAAACAAACTTTCATAAGAAGTGTTCCAATTCAGGATCTGGGTCTTCAGAGTCAGGAGTTTCTTCACACATCTTCCAAAGTGAAAATGCATCCGTCTGACAGTCCACTCTATGCTGCCATGTTTTACTCCAGTAAACTTTCCTGTTGGGCCCACATGCCCTCTTTGCATTGTGTAGATACCCTGTTGACCCCATGTTTCCATTAAATACAGCGCAAACAGCAGATGAATGGCAGCTTTATCGTAAAGCAAGGAACAACAATTAATCCTATACTGGCCCCAGGGTTTCTGTGTGTCAAAACACAACTTTATTCAGGAATATGCAATGCATTATAAACTGAAATAATGGAGCAGTTAGAACAAGATATTGACAGAGGGACCACCTACACAGCAGGGTCTAAAGTCAAAGTAGCAACAAAATTAGTTAAGATAAAGACACTGAAGCTAAAACCTGGCTGTCGCACCTAAACATAACAGACAGGAGAGAAACCTTGTAAAGGATTGTGGGACACTGAGTGTTCTCCTAATTCAAGATAAAGGATGCAGAACTTCTTTAAGACTGTGGGACATGTTAGGAATTATTGACTCTTAATTAATCTGAATCTATTGTGATGTATTTGTGAAGGTAGATAGATTTCTGTTCACCTACTTTAACTTATTATAAATCTATGAATGTAAATAAATTCAGTATTATAATAGATGTATAGATGTATATGATAGTTGTATAGTGTAATATTTGAAAAGGTGAATGGAATTTTTAATACTATGGTAAATATATGTATTTATTGGAATTTATTGTAATGTTTAAATAGATTAATAAACATCATGCATTCATTGATGGATTTATTTGAATTTATTTCAATATTTGAACGTGTAAATTGAAATAATACAATAGCAAATGTATTTATTTATTAAAATTTATTGTAGGCTAATGTTTAAATCAAGTTATCAACAATAATCAATATGATAGTAAATGTATTTATTGATGTATTTATTATGATCTTAAAATTTTAAAATGTGAATCTAATTATTAAGATTATAATAAATTTATTTTTATTTATTTAAATGTATTGTAAATGTGTAAATAGTTTGATAAATATCAATCAATATCTTAGTAACATTTATAAAATATTATAAAATATACATAAAATATTTTTAAATGTTTGCATTAATTGCAATAATAATAATAATAATTTAATAATAGTTATTAATACTTCATTACATTTTGTTTTAATCATTTATTGTAATATTTGTAAATGTTAAATTGATTTATAAGCTAAATAGTAAATCAATTATTTTGTTATGCAAATATTATATTATTAAATTATTTAAATACTTAATATAATACGATGACAATGAAAAAAAAAAATCCTTGTTAAGGTCTGCCCGGTTGGAATGCAGTTTTCCAGTCACTCCTCCTCTGCGCAGTCAGCCTCTTTTGGCCTACATTCGGACCACCTTAAATATTTCTGCTCCCGCTTTACAGTGACACACATACACACACACACGCACGCACGCACGCAGGCACGCACACTCACACACACACACAAGTACAAACCACGACGGGAGCGCGCGGCGGCGGCGGCAGCAGCAGCACCAGCAGCAGCCTGTCAAATCGCTACGGGGGTGACGCACAGGCGGAGGACTTACTTAAAATCCTCCGCGGACTTTTCAGGCGTCTTTTAACGTGTGAAAGTCGCCGTATTCGCGCTAATCCGCTGTGGAACTACTTAAACGTCGGGCTCGTGGAAAGTTGTGATAGTTAGCTAACGTTGTTTGGATTAGCTACACACAACAAAAAAGTTGTTTTATTTTTCACCCCAGAGGCGCTCGAGCCCAGCCGAGGACTAACGTTCAGGGGATTTTAAGGTGGCAAGTCCTACTTTATTTTGTCGTTTTTCTGGGGGATGTGACTCTTCCGAACACGTTTGGACCTGTTCACGTGTACATAAAACGCGGGATAAAGCCACTTTTTCCCCCTTCTTCCTCACTTTGTTTGCTCTGAAGCCACCATGCAGGCGAACACGGCGCTGTACGCGGCGAAGAAACGGAAGAAGCCGGTCCAGAAAATGTAAGTTAACCCCGTAAACACACACAAATCCCTGTAATGTTCCGGCAATATTCCCACAGTGGGTTTGGGGGTGCATTAGGAGCGGCTATACAAGGATTTTATTGTATTCTAAATGACACTATGATCTTTATGATATGTCTATATTCATATGATATTCCTGAAGGCATTTTGAGTGTGTCTGGTGACCCTGTTGTACTACTGTAATACTACCATTACAGAGTGCTGGTTCAGTTGACACATAAAACCTTCCCATGTTTGTGGAAATAGAACTTTAAAACATCATGCAACGATATTAATGCTTTTATTGGACTATAATCAATTGTTATGTGTTTATTCCAAAATCATTAATACATGCACCTTATATATATATATATATATATATATATACTTAGGTGGTTACAGCTGTGCAAACATCCCCAGACTCATCAGTCAGTATTACAGCCTGTGTTACATGGTTATAAGAGTATAGTAGGGTTGCTCTCTTGTTGTTAGTTGAATCCATAATGCCATAAAGTCTATTTTCCCTGCTTGTGGTTTTGCAATGTTGGCCAGCCAGTCCGAGGTAATGTGGAGTGCTGAAGTCCAACAACACTGCAGGCCTATGCAGCATGGAAACTAGAGAAAACTGTTGCTTCAGTATTCTTTAAATCTAATTATACCAGACTGATTCCTGCAAATGATCTCTGTGCTTTAAAACTGGAGGAACTCACTGCACTTTTTTTTTTCTCAGAGGAAGCCCTTTCAGAGTAGATGCATTGAACTGGAATTTATTATTATGTTGTGAGTTTTTGTTTGAGTGTGCTCTGTAGGCGGGGAGGAGAACAGTGGAGCGAGTGAGTAAACTTCAGTAAAATCACCACATCACCTTCTATGATTCTGTTTTTGAGAAGCAAATGTATATATATATATATATATAACATCTTGTTTTCTGATGGATTCCCCCTCGAGGACCCATGGATGGCCCTACACCACTGCTGCATACTGTACCTTACCTTTGTACTTCTGTAACAATGTTAATCATGATTTTTCTGGATCTTTTAGAGCCACTTTTAGGACCTCTGGGGGTCTCTGTATCCCATTTTGGAAGATATTGCTTCATACTGGAGCAAATAAAGACAGTAATTCATTAGGGTTGCACCATAACACAACCCCGATGGCTCCACAATGAAAGCATGCCTATATATTTGTACATAAGTACTTATATTGTGCTGCTCAAATTGATCCTCAGTGGTTGCAAATTGAACTTTCTATGCAAAGAAATCCCCGATAAAGTTCTAATCAGAGATGGGCGATAAGATAATCCAGAGAGCGAGGATAAAGTTAATGTTTACATTTAGATACTATGCAGTGTATACTTTTATCACAATAACCATGTTGTATCAGTAAATGTTTACATTCTATTTGTTATGTTAATAAACTTTAAAAGTTTAACTAAGGAACCATCTGGTTTCTTCATGCTGCAGTCATTTTTAGGATGCTATTCAAACTGGCAGCGTTATTAAATTATATATTGTGATAGATCTAGGTATATTAGGTATGTTATAATGATAGTTCGTTCTAAAGCTAATGTTCTCAGCTACACTGGAAAGAACCCTGTAGTGAGGCTCTACTATTAAACTGCGATTTGAGCTGTAAACAACCTCCAAGTGCCATGAACTAGAGTTTCTACTTAGAACGTATAGAACTATGGTAAAATGGTTCTTCTCATGCCCCTCAAAACTTTCAGAGGAACTTGTTATAGACCCTTCACGGTCCTGTAATGAACTTTTTTTGGGGATGTTTATTGGAAGAGTTCAGTTTAGATCCATCATAGTTTGAACTGTTTAGAGGTGTTGTCTAAAGCACCATGCTCTAATAGTTGTTTATACTCCCTTCATGGTGCTGTAACGAACATGTTCGAGAAGTTCTCCAGGGCAACATGCTTAAATTATGTAACAAAGACCTTTCATGTTGCT
This sequence comes from Hollardia meadi, assembly GCA_037974645.1. NCBI lineage: Eukaryota > Metazoa > Chordata > Actinopteri > Tetraodontiformes > Triacanthodidae > Hollardia > Hollardia meadi. The sequence continues at coordinate 24,505 of JBBPCS010000944.1, read as the reverse complement.
GTAAAGAACTCGTAGAGAGGTTCTCCAAAGCACCATACTGAATTGTCTTTTCAAAACCCCTTCATGGTGCTGTGAAGAACATTTTAGAGACGTTCTCTAGGCCTTTTAACGGTGCTGTAAAGAACCTTGCAGAGAAATTAACACCATGCTAAAGGGTTCTTCTTAGGCCCCTCATGGTAAAGCACCATACTGAATCTTTTCCTCGACCCTTCATGGTGCTGCAAAGAACTCTCTGAGAACTCATGAGCTGCTCTGAGCCACACCGTCTTCCTCACTGTGATTGTACTAGTTTGTGATTTTTAACTTTAACGAGCCAGACGGGAGTGTTAACTGCTCCATACAGAACCACAGGCCCGAGCAGAGAACCACGGCAGAACCCTGCCAGAACCGTGGTTTCAGTGTGTGTGTGTGGTACTACCTGCATTAATCATAATCAGGACGTGGAGAGAGAGCGCTCTCACGCAATGTTTCCATGAGGGAGGAGGGAGGTAGGGAGGATGGCGTAATCTGAGACTCTCTCTGTTTTTTCTCTCCTCCTCCTCCGACTGCCACAACATACTTTTTTTTCCTGTCTTTCCTTCTGTCTGTGTGTGTGTTTTTTTGGGGGGGGGGGTTGTTTCTTTCCTCCCTCCCTCAACACAAATTAACATAGTTCTGTGTCACGCAAACGGTTACATAAGTCTGCCATGTTCTCTCGGCTTGGTTTTTAGGAAAAGTTGCTCTCTTGGAGTTTATCTTTGTTTTCTTTTTCTTTTCTTTTTTTAGGAAATGCAGTTGGTGGAGTGAGTTATGAGTGTGTGTGTGTGAGTGTGTGTGTGTGTGTGTGTGTGTGTGATGAGTCTAGAGGCGGTGTTACAGCAATTTCCCCCGAGGCAGTTTACCTCCATGTTTACTCTGCATTGTAAAACTAGAACATTTAAATGTATGCTAATGTCTGTCTGACTGTGTGTGAGAAAGAAAAAGAGACACTATTCAACTCTGCAAAAGCCAGATGGCCAAAAATGTGTGGACACATGAACATTACACCCATATGTGAGAGTTTAGGACGAACCATGTGCATTAATCTGCTGCTATAACAGCCTGCGCTGTTCTGGTTTCAGTCTTTCCACCAGTTGCTGGAGCCTGTCTGTAGGGATTTGCTCCTACTCAGCCACAACAGCATTACTGAGGTCCAACACTGATGTTGGGAGAGAAGTTTCAGTTCATGTTAAAGGTGTTGGAGGTTTGAGATGGGTTCCAGTAGGTTCAAAGCTAGTAAAATACCCGGATTACTCAAGCTCAGCTGCCAACGAATCCATTATCAAATCTGTCATGCACTAGATAGTGTCTTCTGCAAGCATCTGCAAAGAGAAGAGTGTGATAAATGTGTGCTCAGTTGTGGCAGATCGCTTTAACTTAAAGTGTGGATACACAAATTGCCAAATGCAATATTTGCTGGAGGGTTCTCACTTATATTTATCCATTATGTTAAAGTTAAAGCTTGCCTCATATTGCTGGTGTTACACCATACTCTGTGGCCTGTAGCAGTGGAACAGCAATCTACAATATATTTAGTTGTTATTTGCTGAATGATAAGAATTTATATTATTTCCACTGTGTTGTTTTTAGCACAGCTCCTCCTGTGAGGAGTAAAACCCTGTTTCCCTCCCATTTAGAGAAAAAATGAGTGAGGACAGGGTTCATGAATGTCACAGAGCAGTGACTAAAGATGTGGTGAAACCCTTCACCTTTACAGCACAGTAAAATCTCATATGTTAACTAAGCTTTATTCAGTCCCCACCAACAAAAAGGATTCAGATCTGACAAAAGGATTCAGAACTGGACTCTTAATGTGGATCCCAAAGAACTGCCTTCTTTGAGTTGAGTGTTTCTGCTGTTGTGTGTACACAGATTTTAAATTTAGGTATTGCTTTGCATTAAAGTGACTTCACACCGGCGTCCACATACTTTTGGCGATATAGTAAAGTTAGAGGCGTTGGTGAGTTTCTAAGCAACACAACATTGATCAGCTTTATTTTTTTCTCATTTTAGATGTGCAAGCTTGTGTGACTGAACCTGAGTTGCTTTGGACAAACATGTCTGCCAAAGTAATTCAATGCACATTAGGTACATATGTCTGTTGTCCCCTTGTGATGGTTGGATGTTTGATGAGAAGAAACATAAAAGCTGGCATTCTGCTATGACTGTAAATGTGGAACATGCGTGTACTTGTGGTTGTTTATGTTCAGCGTTGTCTTGCAGATGAATTCAGATGATTTCTGTTTGATGTTGCTGCTGGTTAGATGATTCTGTTTTGGGTCATGCTGACGCAGATGTGATGTGTTGCTGACCGGCCTGCTACAGTGGACGCACTGTTTCTCTTATGACTGACATGTGACGGACATCAGTCTCCTAACTTTCACTTCCCAAGACGTTATGACACCAGTAATCATCAAAAAACAGTGGCATAACTGAGCCGCTGCTCAGTTGTTTTTATCTCTGGTTTTTATTGCGTGGGTATTTATTTATTTTATGGATGAACGTTTGAACCTTTAATCTCAATCAACAGAATAAACAAACAAAACTAAAATACAAGAATTACTTAAACATACAAATTGATTGACATTGACAGGTATAAATATATAATAATATGTTTCTCTCTCTCTGTTTCTTCTGTGTTGACCTTCTTCATCAGCAGGATGTTTCCTAAAGTTACCCAAAAACGCAACTTGTGTTTTGTATTTTCTCATGCATGATTCCATTTTCACAGCAGCAGGTGAGCCACGTGGTCGGCACCCACCAGGTGCACTCACAACTTAAAGCACAAGTAGGCCTATATTAAACAGGAGAGGTTGCACCATGATCACTGCATTTAGATAACTGTGTTTTTCCACAGCGCATGTGTGATTGTCAGTAGATGGGTGGGGTAGGGCGATTATCCACTCGATCGCAGATAGCCTTGTTCTCTCAGACGGGTACAAAAATAAATATTTAAAAATGCTAAAATGTGTTGACTTAGGCGGCCGTTCATATATCTGAGAGACAAGTAAAGTCTGTGTGTGGGAAACACATGATGTTTGTGAGAGCGAGAGGGAGGGCGAGGGAAAGGGGGGCTCCAAAAATAGAAAATTTATATGTGGCGGGCAATGTTGTAGCGGCCTGCCACAAATATATGAATGCACATGCATTGCTGATGTCGACCCTGGACAGTTTTTTGGCATTGAATGTATACTCTCAGCTCAGTTTAGACTTCCTGAGCCTGATGTCGGTGGAGCTCTGATACTCCACCCTTTTTTTTCCTGTATCATAACTCCAGCAGCAAGCAGACGCCAACATCGTATTTAGTTTCTTTTGTTCTGCTAAGGTGTCGTTGCCCCGCCGGAGACAAAGTGCCTTTGTGTGAACGCAGGGGAGTGTTTCTTCAAGTCCAACAAAACCCCACACTCTCTCTCTCTCACACACACGTTCATATACACACTCATATATACACGCCCCTTCCAGAACAGATTTGGTAGATAAAGTAAGAAGTAACAACACTGGCTGCTCATTGTTCTTGCAGGGAGTTGTGCCGTCAGGAATGCAGCGATAGTCATCTCGCCTCGATTTCAGATATGTCGTGTTCTGGAGTATTATTGGAAGCAGATGTCTTATTATATACAGCAGGGAGGGAAGGAGGGCTCCGTCAGTGCCAATGTCCACATTTTACACATTTATGTAACAGTTACAGTTCAGGCAGTCAGCTCGCAACCTTTCCCTCAGAGACTTTGTGCTTTTAACAGCTCAAAAAGGCCATCACAAGAAAGTGATTTAAAGTCTGGAATCATGCATTGGCATACCACATTTACTGGTTGTTATATTTATAGGTATTGATATATTTCACAATACAGTTCAGGCATGAAAGGTTTGGTCATTTTTGAGAGCAGTCAGCCTGTAAAATTGTACATTTCCTGATTAAAATCTTCACACTCCGTCCTGCCAGTTCCTCTGTTAGTTTATGTTACCCGGCTGCTTGTTATCCAATTTAATTGAACATATTTTGGAGCAGGCTACTCTTACATCCTAGGCATGAGCTGTTCTGGAATTTTAGAGCAAAATTAGTCTGTTTTGGGAGATTCTGGAAAAAAACAAATTGTCATTCCTACTCCTGGTTTGGAGATCAAGGATTGTCTCTTTCAGTGTTTTGATTAGTTTTAGATTGCATCCATGCAGGTAGTGAGTGCTTCACCTGGGGTTTAGTCTCTTTGGAGATCTCCTGCTTGTATGTTATCTCGTTATGAAGCATGAAAGAAAACCCAGGTTGACCTGTATGTACCTGTTGACCTGTACTTCCTATAACTCAGACGAAAAGGCAAGAACTTGTGGGTTTTGCTCCCTACTTCTGGCTAAGCTAAACGTTTAATTGCCCTTAATTGGAAAAATGTTGATGGGCCATTAATTGGAATGTGGATTAAGGAAATGGCGTCAATCATGTCAATGGAAAAGATAAAGTATATTGTTAGAGGTAAATAAAATGTTGTTGATAAGATCTGGAGACCATGTATGTAGCAGGAACAATCTTTGAGGGAGTGACATTGTGAGCTTGTACTACCCTTTATTTACTATTTATTTTTTTGGACTGTTGTACGTACATATGTACCTGTACATACGGGTATGTGTGGGAGTATAGGTATACATGTGCATTTATACATTATGGAATTTTTATTGTATTTGTTTGCTTAATATCAGCTATTAGATGCTCAAAAAGTGTATATTTTTGTTGTTGAAGTGGTGTCTGCCAGTATATGATTACTTATGATTTGAATTGGGTAATTACAATGTTATCACAGCCAATAAAATCAAGTTTATCAAATATTGTTTGTTCTGCAACTTCAGGCTGTACATTTTGACACAAGGTGCCACCAGTCAGGAGGTTAAAGGGTCAACGCCACAGTGCCTAGAAAGTGTGCAGTTATGCAGGTGCACACACACACACACACAGACAGGCAGACAGACAGACAGTAAGAGTCATTCACACACACACACACCTCAGTTAGCCTCACAATTGGCCTCACCTGACCCAAAATCCCCCAGTGGATTCATCAGCAGGAACATCTGAACCTGATTTAAGTTGAGGAGCAGCAGACATGCAGCTGCTCTGTGTGAGACCGACCTGTAACTGGGGGGTCACAGGTTCCCACTCCCACAACAACCAGCTGCTCCGCTACAGTGTTTCTGCAGCAAGACGCTGAAACCCGACCTGCTGAAAGTCAAGCTCAAACACTGTTCATTAATGCAGCTAATGATTATGTTTGTTATCTGTCAATCAGCAGAAGACTTTGATGTTTAATGGATCAATATTTTGGCCTGAAAAATTACGTTTTTGTTGTTTTATTTTTATTTTTTTGTCTGAGCAACAGTTCAAAATCTCCAAATATGCAATTTACTTTCTTGAAAGAGAAACTGAAACAGGAAATCTTCACATGTTGAGATGATGAAACAAACAATTTCTGTTTTTTTATGTGTGTGGGATTAGAGGCTAATTATACACCAAAGAGGCTCCATTTCTGTGCAGCCGACGCAACGTGTCCTTCCTCTTAAAAAAACCATAGCACTTACCATGGCACAGCTGAAGCCCTGCAGGCCTGTCACAATTACTACTTTTCATGGATGATACATTGTTCCACAAATAATTACAAAAAAACACGACATTATTGTCTTTGTAAGGCCATTTTATGCCACTGCTATAATGATAATATAATAAGATAATGATATAATTAAAAAAACAATGAACTTACAAAAATAATCGAGGTCTTGAACATATCGATAAATTGTAATTATCGTGACAGACCCTAATTGTGAAGCACAGTTATCAGTCACATCTGGATTTAGCGATCTGGAAAAGTTTAATATTTGAGTGGAAAGCAGAAGTTAAGATGACGGATAAGAAGTCTGCTGTTGTTCTCTCTTATTTGGAAATACATGAGGATGAATGAGAGGTCTGGAAAACTGATTCAAATCTTTAATCATGCAGCATGAAGGCAACAATATTAAAACATTGTCCTTAAAAGGGTAAAAAATGCAACAACAACAAAAAAAAGAAGAAGCAACAAACTGACTCACACGTCTAATAGTCCCTCTCTCTTCTGTGTTGATCAGATATCACAGATAGTGTGGTTTAAACTGTGAATGTGAAAATCACCTCAGACGCCAGAGGCATCTCTTTAGGGCATGGTTTGAGGCAGCTTCAGACCTCCTCGGGGGAAAAGAAAAGCCCCTCTGTACAGCCAAGGTCTGGTTTGAGTTACAGATGAAAGCCGCCGGGTTTACCACCGGTCAAGAACAGACGTGCCAAACAGCCAACCAGATCAATGTTTACTTTACCATCCTTTTTTTTTAATAGAAAACAATTTTGCACCATGTTGCTAAGGATTGCAGTTGGCATATAAAAGCAGAGCATGAAGAGCTGATGTGTGAAATATGCCAATTTATTTCTATTTAATAATTGGCGTTTATTTTGTCTGTTGCTTGTTTTATTTGACCATCAGGAAATAGAATAATAGAAGAAGAAGAAAAATCACGTTTTTCCTTCAGTCAGGATGGAATAGACGCCTCTAAAACAACATTTAGACCATCATGAGAGACTTAAAACTTTCCACTGAAGTTTTCAGGTTTTCCAGACTGTTCTTCTGTCCTTGTGGACAAACATGAAGACTTTTAGTTCATTCAGACTCTCTAAAGTTAGTATCATATTGCAAACAAAGACTGTAAATAAATGTGACCTTTTGAATCTCACTTAGGAAGGGAAATTCTTCATTTCCTCTCACTCAGTGAGTTTGTAAACTGAGTGCACAAAGTGCTTCACCAGGACAGGCAGTAAATCTTCTGCTCCATCCTTCGCTGTTTTTTAAATCTTGTTTTTTTTGTGCCGGCGCATGCTGACAGAAGCTGCTTGCATGCTGAACACACAGGTGATAAACAAGTCCTGGAACAGGTGACATCAGGCTGCAGACCTGGATCCCGTGGCAACAGTGGATGGAGGAGGTAGCTTGTTGCTCTGCCTCTGGAGAGTCGAGGTGGTCTGTTATTTTCCACTCAGTGATCCTTTTAATCCCCGACATTCAGCAGCTGTGAGGGGAAAACAACTCGGCCTGTTTGGACTTGGAAAATGAATCTAAATTGATTACAGTGATTACATGAAAAACAAGTTAAGACCCTCAAAATGTTGCATCACTTTTCATAAATAAAAAAACTTTTGTATCATAGGAATCAGCTCTCTCTGCATCAAAGCTGCTTCCAGTACTTAAACACAAAACCCTGATCACCTGCCAGCTCTATATAGATTCATAAATTTCATGTTTTGCACCACCCTCTCCACCAACGACCCAAATAAACGACAGAAAGGCACAGTCAAAGTAAAATAACAAACAAAGACACGAAGTTTAAGACCAGCAGTCCTCACTCCAGAAGCCTCTCCCTTCTGATCCTGCCACGGGAGCTTTTAAGCTCTTCTCTCCCGGGCCAGGTGCACACAGCTCATTGAGCAATCAAGATGTGGAACACCTGGGCAGAGCGAGAAAGGACAGCAGGGGAAGAGGGACAAACAGCACAGGGAACACATACAGTACAGCTGTAACAGCCCGTCAAATTTCCAGAAAATCTGCAAAAGAAAATGCAAATGAATGCATTTGTCTATTCTTTATTACTGTTATGTGAATATGATGAGCTTAACAGTGAGATTAAAGTATAATAACCGTATTCATTAACTGAATGATTAACTGCTGATCTTCCAAAAAGTGATTTGGAGTAATTGTGAGTTGCAGCCTTTTTTAAAAGTGGCACCAGTGTCCTCCTAAATTTGTGTTTGCAGGAGCATCATGAAGATGAAACAGCAACAGTGAATACATTCTGTTTTGTTTCCTTGTGTCTGTCCTGCTTTGTGTTGCAGCCTTAAGTCTCTATTGTCTAATCTATGTGTCGTCTCAATTTATTTGTTTTTGTTTGTAACACTTGTCATGACCTTTCTGAATCCCAAAGTCAAGGTTTGACTCTGAAGGGAAACTGACCTTTTCCAAAGCTTTTCTCAGTTTGGATGGTTGCCCTCATGTTTCTGTTGTTTTGAGGGCATGGACTCCTCTATGTTGCTGTATTTTAATCCTCTTTTTGTACCGGCAGTCCCAAACCACCTCCTCCCGATGGCATCAAGTCAAACCCCTCCAAACGCCACAGAGACCGGCTCAACGGCGAGCTGGACAAGCTCACCAGCCTGCTGCCCTTCACCGAGGAGGTCAGGTCTCGGCTGGACAAGCTGTCCGTGCTCCGCCTCAGCGTCGGGTACCTGAAGGTCAAGAGCTTCTTCAACGGTGAGTGTTGAAACTGTGGTCACAGTTTCCAGCAGGATTTCATTACATTTTCACATGAATGTTTCTTACGGCTTTGTTCAGACGTGACAGGACATGTACAGTCTTTGATATCTGTCACCTGGTGTGTGAGAGGATGTGATGTCACCGCTGGGAAAGGATGGAGGAAGAAAAGTGTTTTCTTTTGTCTCGCAGGATGCATCACTCGTATATTTTATAACTTCCTTTGCAGTCTAAGCCTCGATTTATGAGCCTTCTCTTCCCTCCTTTTAAAGGGACAGTTCAAGCCAAAATCAAACATACATATTTTTCATATCTAGATAGTTTTGGTGTGAGTTGCTCAGCTTTGGAGATAGAGATGTCTGCCTTCTCTCCAATATAATGGAACTAGATGGCACCAAAAAATTCTTTTTTTAAAAACTCTACAGCAATGTCTCTTTCCAGAAATAATGATACACAAGATTATAAGTCATATTTGTCTACTGCAAATATTTGAAATTCATTAATTACCCTATGTTTATTCACAAACTTCACTTCTCTTCCCACTTCTGGTCTCTTAACAGACACACTGCCACTGTTTCTCTCATTCTCTCTCCATAAATACAACTCGTGTTGTGGATGTTCTCATGCGTAATTCCATTTTCACAACAGCAGGTGAGCCACGTGGTACAAAATGACATTGGCACCAACCAGGTGCACGTACAAGCTTAAAGCGACGGCACAAGCAGGCCTAAATTAAACTGGAGAGGTTGGGGTTTCTCTGGGACATTGTCATAAATATAAGAAATTCTTATAATATACCCGGGCGAGCCACCCTCATAAAGTCCATGTGTGAGAAACACATGATATGTTTGTCACATAGAGGAAGAGGGAGGTAGAGGGGCCGCACAGCTCCAAGAATAGAAAATTAATATGTGGCAAACAAATTGTGAAAATTAATTCTTTTTTAAACCAGGTTTAGTCCCACTGATTGCCCTTAATGAGACAGAAGCATGGATAGAAACATAACAGTGTCAAACATCCTGCACATATCTTGCTGGGAAGTACCAGTCTTTCCAGTCTGTTTGGGGCTGATACTGGAAGTAGAAAGTGCTTTAAGGACAAATGTCTAGACTGAAATCAAATTCTAATATTCAAACTCATGCATGCATTTTCATACACTTTAAACTGACTTCTAGTGTTTTGAACAGCAGACAAAAAAACCAAAACATCTTTTAACTAATTGCACATGAAACCACAAGTTAGAAAGGAAGGACATCTAGGGTCACGTCATAGCAACAAAGACGATGCAAAAAGACAGTATTTTTGGGAAGTGTTTGAACAACATACACTTTTGTAAGAGACTAATGTGGCGGGAAAGACGTATAAATGCTTTTCAAGTTACATTTGGGACACATTTGATCGACCACATAAAGCATGTGTGGTTACCAATAATTCCAGCCTCTTGTTTGTTTTCCAAATGTTACTGTACATATCTTAAACAATTACAGAGAAGGGAAAGAAAGAAATACACTCAGAGCTGAGGACAGCGGTGAAAGGATTTGTAAGAGCAAAGATTAATGAAGAACGGAATTTTCTGTCAACATGACGCGGGGAAACCTGAAGCTCACTGAGGTTATTTCAGTTTCCAGCGAGCTTCCTCTTATTGTTCTGCTGCCTCTTTTGAAAACAGCAGCCATTAGATCCAGACAGTCTGAAAGACAGGGATCCTATTTACAGTAAAGGAAGGTGGGACGTCTACAGCTGAGAGGTTATATTAGTGCAGGGTAGTGCAATTTTGCCCTTCTGGCTTACTGTATATTTGGACTCGAGCTCTTCAGCAGCAGGTGTGAAGAGGAATGTATAGTGTGACTGATTTACTCATAGTTGTGAAATTGTTACCTCCAAGGAGGTTTTGTTTTCAGTTTGTTTGTCAGGATTATGGAAAAATAGTCTTGGAAAAATGGTGTATGAGCCTCAGTACAGTCATTGTAACTGTTGACTGTTTATCTTATTTTATTTTCAACTGAATAGCAAATGGAATTCGGAATGTAGCTGATGAAGTAAAAGAAAAGCAGACTAGCAACTCATTATTTATATCAAATTCTGCCGTGCATCCAATTTATGCATCTCACCATCTTAACAGTTTTGTCTTCAGCCGTAATTGACACAAACATGGTGATATATCACCTCGTCTTGAATGCTGGAACGATAAAACTGCTCAAAATTATTTTATTGGTTTCAGAATTAGGCCTTCATTGTTGGAATCAATGAGCATTTTTGTTCAGGCTGCAAAGCAGGCCAGAAATCTCAGCTGCTGGTGGGTTATCAATGACTCGCTGGCATTGACTAACAACCCCCTGCAGATATGTTATGATCTATTTGTGCTCTGAGAAAGTAAAAAACTGTGTATGTATTTGATGAAAATCTTTTGATGATTTGTTTTCATCAAAAGAAAAAAAAGAGTTTCTGTCTTCTTTTTCCAACAGCTGCGACTTGTTGCCAAAGGAAAGAGAGCTGTTCACTTTGGAGTCATCAATTATTTGGCAGCGCTCGCCACTTAGTGTCGGCTGAACAAATGCGTTTGGAGGCAGGGTGGGGAGTCTGGTTTCTTTCAAACTACACCGTCAGTGTTCGAGCAGCTTCACTCAAAGCGCTTTTATTTTGAAAGAAGTTTTTAGATTTTCAGATTCATTAACTTGTTGTCGTGGTGTACAGTAGAGCTGAAACAGTTAACTGATCAATTAGTTCATCATCAGAAAATGAATCAGCAAAGATTGAGGTACCAAATATCGATTTCAGCTTTAAAATAAGTGGAATGAACACTATAGACAGGGAGCAGAAGAAGATGATGGCATAATAACGTGACTGTAGATAAAATTTACCAACTCAAAAACTGGATTAAGGGTTAAGTTACTCTATAAACATGTTTGCATTGTTTAGACACAACTTGCAAAGGTATGTTTTCCTATATTTCAAATGCATTCTTAGCTTAATCAAACCGTAATCTATTTTTTTCTTTATTTTTATTATTTATTTTATTTTTATTTTTGGTTTAGATGACCATAAAATTACAAATACAACGCCTGTAATTTCTACATGGAATACATACTTAACTATTATTTTAGCCTTTAATTGATAGAGTAGACATACAAACAGGAAATGCAAGCTTTTACTTAAAAGTAGCAACACCAAACTGTGAAAATACTCGACTATCAAGTAAAAGTCCTGCATAGAAAATATACATAAGTACATAAGTATAATCAGCAAAATATACTATGTTATTATGTTATTATTATTACTGTTACATTCATGTATAATTTTACACTTTACTGCTGTGGATTGTTGAGAGGGAGCTGATTTGAACTATTCTACATACTTGTTGGGTAGTTTGGTATATGATGCATCGCTTTCATGAGTAACTAAAGCCAGTCAGACAACTGAAGTGGAGAAAAATCCTAATATTTTCCTCTGAAATCTAGATGGAGAGGAAATACTCGTCCCCTTACTTGGATCCTGTCCTGTCCGATTTAAGATTTTATTTAATTTCTGTAAATCATGTTGCAACATCCTGCGCAGCTGCTCTGATCTCATGCAGAGTTTTTGCCATTTAGTGACAGTTTTTTAACTCTGATAAGTCGGTTGTTTACACATCAGACTCATTTGAACCGTTGAGAACCTCGAGATGCAGCAAATTATATCCCTGCAACCCGGCTTTTCTGAGCCAGAGATAAGATAAACCACACTCATCGTAAATCAGATTAACCCGCTGACGTATACACCCAGAAATATACACATTAATCATTATCTGACTTACAGTACTTTCTAGATTTTCTTGCAACTTGTGAGCTACATACTGGAAATTTCAACCTCTACCCCCCACCCTCACCGCCACCCTATTTTCTGGCTGCTGCTCCCTCACTCTCCCTCCTGCTGAGCCCCACCCATTTCCTGTGGCCGCCCCTGCAGCACCCCGGGGCCCCTTTTCCTTCAACTGTTCAGCCTTTTCCTCAACGCCTTTTTCCTACGTCTGAAGTTCACAGCTCCTCCGACCCCCTCCGCGCCCACCTCCACTCCTCCTCCACCTCAAACAAACGCTGCAGGAGTCCAGTTTGTTGTTACAGCAGGGAGGCCTGTTCGCACGGCAGGCCTGCACCGGGACAACTCAGGGCTTTATGCATTCATGAAGCTCTCACACACACTGAAAGGTCCCCCAATTTTACTCTCCTGCTTCAAAGGTTGACTTTTAATGTGTGCATCAGACTTTATTTGAAGTGCATTGTGGTCTATGTGATTATCCACATTTGAGGCTTTTGTAAGAATTAAGAAATCCTCATTACTGTTGCTTTTGAGGTTTTACTAATTTATTATGTAATGACAAGTTTGTTTGTCTATCTTTAGCTGAATCGAGAGAGCAATTTGTGCTTTACTGAAACCAGTTTTTCCTGGTACCTTTTCATCATTTTTGGATTATTTATAGTTTCACCAATTTTACCAGCTTTTATCTGCAGGAAATAGTGTGTGTGTTGCTTTTGAGATCACTCGTGATGTTATTTTCTCTTGAAATGGGATGTTTGGGTGACAAAATGCAAGGTAAATTCCTCCGAGGTGTGAATGTAAGTGTGACTGTGTAACAGACTCCCTCTGTGTTTGCATCTCTAATTGTGATAATAAAACTTATTTTCATAAACAGCTTTTAAATTATTAACCACAAGTTTATAAAGCACTTAAACTGTCAAATAAAAGCAGACTTCAAAGTCAGGAAATGATTGAAAGTTGAGAGAGCACCACAAGATAAAAGGACAACGACAGAGGGTGAAAAATAATAGTGAAAACAATAAAATAAGACATCATGTAACAGCAAGTCCATAAAATTAAGTTTTACAAGGTGATTTTTAAAGGTAATACTGATACTGAGTCAACACAGCTGCTCAAGATTTTTATGTTAAATTGAAGCCGTCTTCTCAACGTAAACCAAGCGAGGGATCCGTTCTCCTTTGACCAACCACAGACCAAGAAGAACATACAATAATTTACTGATATTAACTCTCAGGAAGGGATGCATTGATCAAAACCTTAATTTAGGGTATCAACCAATACTAAGTACTAATCCACAAAAAGACACTGTTGAAGAAAGCATATTTAATGTGGATTAAAGCTGTAAATTCTCACATTTAAAAATTGGATTTAGAAGTCTAATTTTTAAAATAAATTCTAAAACAATTACTTCATGATTGAACTTGTTGCAGATTATTTTTCTGACAGTCGATCCATCAAATCTCCAACACAGCTATGAGTTCATAAATGGACCCTCATGTATCAGCAGTTAAGTTGGTTTTCAGTAACTCTGTAGGCGGGAAACGTTTGATCAGAAAAGCACTGATTTAGCCAGAGGACCTCTGAGCTCAAGGAGCCCTTGAAAACCCTTGAATCTCAGTTAGGAAACTGAAAACCAAAAACATGTTTTTAGACCTAAGGTTAAGGATGTTTCATCTCTGAAATGTTGACATTTTGTAGATGAATCTCCACTTTTGACTGAGTTTTTAAAGAAAGTAGACCCTATTTTGTGAATAATGTCGGGAGAACAGGCCAGACAGCGACAGACAGGAAGTGGCTTTGATATTCTTAGCTCTTGAGCTAGACTGAGCTTTTCCAACCTTGGTATTTGGGGAAAATAGGCATATTTTCCATGCAGAAGTACAACATGTGGACAAACCCAACATTTAGATCATCCCATAGATGTTGATTCATAGCTTTAAGCTCCAAAAATGTGTAACAATGGTTAAAAAAAAACAACCCCCAGTATGTCCTGGATAGTCTCTTAGAAAGAAAGCTCTGTATCTTTTGTCATTTCCCAAAGCACAGACATGAACATATCCTTTGTTCGCTGCTTGGCGAAGCTGTCCACAGGCTGCGCTGTGCTGCTGTGTGTGGCCGTCCAGACGCTGATGGCAGCAGGGGTTTCTCAATTAGATTATTCTTCATGAGGAATTTGGATGAACCACAAGACCTCCAAGGCTGAGAAAGCCCGGTGTCCGCAAACATGCTTCCTCTGCTGTCACTTAAACTCAGGTCAAACTTTTTATCTACCCTGACAACAAGAGTTGTACGGATACCTGCCAGACTCTAATTGTACTGAGACATCCCAGACTTAAAAACAAGTGTAAAACATACTTGCAACTGTGATTTAGAGATAAGATGTTTTTAGCAAAGAAACATTCGCTGAGCAGCAGATCAAAGCATTGGTGCAGGAATAAAAAATCCTCCCATTCCATGTGAGTAAAGCCAAGTAGCACACTTGAGGTGCATGTATTTGGAGTCAACAAAGAGCTAGCCTAGCTACCCACATTTTTGATTATGATTTCAAATAGGTCTGGTGTTGATGGTTGTTTCCCCAGTTGGAAAAACAACCAAAAAAGCCAGAAAAACATTCAACTGGCTACAAGCATGGATGAGATCAAAACAGCTGTACAACTTGTAATGAATCAATTTACAGACAAAACATAAAACCATACATCTACATACTGGTTCAGCTGATGTGCAGCTTAAATGAGAGGTCAGATGCGTCTCTACTAAATTAATCCCTATGACCAAACGCTCAAAACACCCTGACATTTTGGACTGGATCAAATGTTGTAGGTACAGTTCAAGTTAATTAAAAGCAGTATGTGTACTATTAACTTAAAGTACATGATATATTAATTCTGTTTTTGCAGCTTCTGAACATTCATTCAACAAAAAAGACAGTTGTGTAGTCTTGTCAATACAAGCAGCTGTACAAAAATTTAGCCTCAATAAAATAAAGTAAATTTTGATTTAAAGCAGGAACTTTATAATTAAAGAATCTGTAAACATGATCACAAACTGTTACAAATTCTAGTAATTCTACGATGTATTTCTTTCTTTCTTTTTATTTTTATTTCGCCAGAACTCTTGCACTAACATCCGTCACTCCTTTATTTTTTATTTTTGTACTTTATGTTGCATTATGGGACATTTTGGTCATGAGATGGGTAAAAGGAGCGAGTCCATTTGTCTGCTGAAACAGACATGAGGGCATTTACACTTTCAAAAACAGACCGAGTGTCTGTGGCCGCGGTGAATCCCTCATTGTGATTGTGGCATTACCAAACAGGGCAGTCAAGAGTCCGTCTGATGGTCCATTTCCCAGCATGCCTGTCAGTGAACAAAGCCGACCGGGGGGTGTAAAGGCTCATAGGAAGGCCAGGCCGGCGCATCGCTCCAGCAGGATGTGGCTGAGAAAAGAACGCTCTGTGTCCGTCCCCCTGTCGCGGTCTCTCCCCCTGGGCCGAGCTGCAGGACGGGGCCGACGGGCCAATGGGAAACGCCCGGGGGTTCGATCCCATGGCCGACGCTCACAACACCGGCATTGTTCAAACGCTGTGAACGCTTTCTGAACCAGACCTCCCTCATCTTCAGACACAGCCCTGTTTCTATCCTCAGTGTGTGTCTTCTTTCTTTGTTTCTTTCTTCTTCAGTCTTTGCCTCCATTTCACTAAATTCGAAGTCATACGGTCACTTTTATCACTTATGTCACAATTGTTTAAATACACTTTTGCTTTATTTTTGTTTTTAAAGACACACAAACCCATGGATGGATGATTGACTGTGACTGTTAACATTTCTTGTTGGCATTTCACCATTTTAATATAATTTTATTTGAATATTTCAATTTTCTGCTATTTTATACTTCCACTCCTCTATAATTAGTAAGAAAACATTGTATTTTTTCTCCACTACTACTTTACTTGATAATTTTATTGACTTTGCAGATTCAGATTATTCAATGTTGATAGGCTATTGGTTGTGATATGTAAATAATCAGATAATGTTGTGGGCGGGACATTGAGTGAGACCACGGAGGCGCTGACACATTTTCAAATGACTAAACTTAGTTTGTTTTTTACTAATTACTAATTTTTTTACTTTAATTACTAATCAGCAATCGCACAAAAAAGAAACAGATACAAATAATCAGAAAAAAGCTAAATATCGGACTTGATAATCGGTCTATTCCTAATTTCTATATGCCGTGTAACAGGAGTAGAAAGGAGGAGACGATATAATTCCTTGGAAATAGTTTATAAAAGCAAACAATGCTGGAGTCTAACCTCCAATCTGTAATTTAAAATGTCTCCGAAGACAATACTGCGTTCTGTTTCCTTCTTATGCCGTATCATTTGTGTGGCAGGAGATGTTTACTTTACTGACAGTGGATAAAGAGAGCTTTAGCAGACCTGAGAGGCGACGGTAATCACAGGTGTGAAAGTGAAGGATCGTGTCTTTCACGAGCTCAGAGAAAACAGTCTGCACTGCCTGCACATGCAGATAGAAGATAGAGACAAAGACAAAGAATTTGAATCATTGAATAATCCATGTTTTTGTTCATCACTGAAATATTTACCCACAAAAAATAGTTTAGATGAAGGTCCTGTGTGTTTTCTTGAAAATCTGTTGCGATGGCTTTGAGGTTGGGACATTTTTCCTGAGTGTATGCGTTTGGGTTTCGGAGTGGAGTCTTCACTGTGCTGTTGATGAGGCCCCAGCAGAGGAGATTTCTGGCTGTGGAGAGCCGTAATTTGTGGTCTTATAATAGCTCGGCTGAACTTCCCTCCTCTGTTGGGCCTCAGGAAACACACACACACACACTCACATACATACATGCATGTATACACACTTGCTATTTTTTTTCTTTGTTAAACATTCAGTATTTTCTTGCTCTCTCCCTCTCAACACACTTTCCCTTCCCCCTCCTCCTCCATGCGTTTTCCAGATGTGTTTCCAGTGTTTTCAGTTTCGGGCCTCCGTCGGTATTCCCAACAGGTTAAAGCTGCTAGAGGTCATCGAGCTTCCTCTCTCTGAACCC